>JASPKZ010006018.1:0-67060 GCA_030220185.1 Diploptera punctata
TTTGGATGTTAGGCGGCCAAATTTCGGTTAGATTTTTTATAATCGCTTTAATAATAGATTAAACTTAAATAAAATTTGCTGTCCCATCTGTTAATATAAAACATGAATATTGATGGTCAAACATGGGAACATGACATCAACACTTAACAATTGTAATTATTCTGTTCTTGCCAATATTTCATATTTTCTTACGCTAAAACCAAGTAGTTTCGTTATTTCCTTGGATACGTAATTTCATTCGTAGGGAATATAACATTGAATTATTATTTCCCGATCTAGATAATCATCAATAATCTTTAAACATTACTTTCTCAAACCTAAGCTAATTAGGCAAATCGTTAAGGTTTAGTGCTATAGATCTGATGGCCAGGGTCTCATCTCTCGAAATCCCTAGTTAGTAAAATGTTAAGAAGGGATGTTCGTAGGTGGGGTACAAAATGCCAATTTTTGAAATGTTAATATTGAAAAATCTTCAACTTTTCTTGATAAACTGTGAAAATTTTATTTACGTATCTCCTATAGAAGTCCCTCAAACCTAAGAAATAATGCCTCATGCATAAAAACCACGAGCCAACTTGATTAACTCCGTCGGTATTTTATATTCCCATAAGTTCTCTTTGCATTCTGCTTCCTAAATTGCAATCATCAATGTCTACCTTCATTCTTCTGTTTTCTTAGTTTTCAAACTGGACAACCAGATTTACTTTTAATCATGTAACCAAACGTTGTTTATGATATCGATTTTATTTGAATAAAATCTGTGTTTTCATAATATTTAGTGGTCGTAATTAGAAATTGGATACACGTCCTGTTTTCAAGACAAGAAAGTTAAGGAAATAATTGTAACTAAAACAGTCACAGTGTATATACTGACCATATGAAAGTTAAATATTGAAAGGGGTTAGGAATACAGAAAGGTTGTTCGCAAATCCCATAATTAGCTGTATCGACAATCTAAATCATGAAAAAGGAAGCTGCAATACAGAGATGGAAAAGAAGTCAGAAGAAACAACAGAGCATAAAAGAGAAAGAGAATTATGACCATGACTACCAGTATGGGAGTTCTAGTGTAACCACTGTCAATACGGAATTTATGTATAACTCAGTAGTCTGTTCTCGTATTGGCATTTTTCAACATAAAGGTACACATATTCTAAACTATGAAGCTAGTGAACCATTTTTTTCAGGGATTACTTCCAATATATTTACTTCATTTGATGAAAAACTGAACATACTATGAACCATAAATAATGGTATGGCAAATATATTCGTACTGTCAATATAGTTTGATACGAAGAGTAAAAGTGGATATTTCAGAACCAAATTGACATATTACTTCATTTTACATCGTTGTTTCAACACACGCAATGAGTACCTGTCCAAATTACTTCGATTGGCAGTAGTTTTGAGTAAAGTTACTGGTATATAACGGTATTTCTTTCATTAGTGAAGGAATTATGCTAAAAAATAACAATTATACCAACAAAGGCTAATTCAATCTAATTATGCAAATTTGTATTGTTTATCCTGGAAAATTGTAGCAGTGGTGAATGTTTTCTAAGATGCTCACCGCCACAACATCTCCCTATAATGTGTAATGAAGTAGTTTGGATTGCATAGAATTATGTGGTAGAAGTAAATTCAGAGGTAGATATGAAATAGAAGTCCACCTTTGTGGTCCTAAGGTAGGCGTGCGCCTTGTCACGCAGCGGGTCCGGGTTCGATTCCCGGTCGGGAAGGCACCTGGGTGAGGTTTTTTCGGGGTTTTTCTTCACCTGTAAGACAAATGTCAGGAGAACTTTAAGGCCCAAACGGTCTCCGAATCATATGGCTATCGTCCACATCCTTATCATTATCATCCCACCATCATCCTTTCAACGGTGGAAAGCAACGGGAAGCTACCACATCTACAATTCTCTAGTAAAGCTGCAAAGCATAGGCATGTAAATGCTATGATTGCAGTGAAGGGCCTTCTTTCGGGCAGAATTACTATGGATGGATGGGTCAATATCATTATCATTCTTCATCGGTGTGGAAAGCAACGGAAATTACCACACCTATAATTCCCTAGTAAAGCTGCAAAGCATAGCATGAAAATCTATGATTGCAGTGAAAGATCTGCCCTCGGGCACAATTACTATGGATGAATGGATAGAATAGAAATTAGGATAAAGAACAAAGGGAGGAAGGGAAGACAGAAAGAGAGAGAGACATCTGGCATCAAAGATTTTTTTTTCCAACAATGAACTAGTAAAATGATAGAGAAAGATGAACTAATTCATGTGGGCCACTAATGGAGGGAACAGACGAATATATGTTATTGCATTTAGACCATCTTCTAAAATTGGTATGATATTAGATCCCACAATCCGTTTTGAGACTCATAGTGGCTAATCTGAGGACGTTGACTGAAACGAAATCAATATATGACCCAACAATTGACTATTAACTAACTCACTGGCACTATCGAACCCGTAGATTCATGGCCGGTCGGACATAAGCTCTCCATACGTCCCTATCCTGAGCCAATGTTTTCCAATTATCTCCTGTATAATCTACCTCCCTCAAATCATAGTCAATTTTATTCTCCCACCTCATTCTTGGTCTACCAACTAGGCGTTTTCCCTCTGGTTTTCTCACAAGAAGCTTCCATGCATGTCTTTCATTCCCCATTCGTGCCACATGTCCTGTCCACCGCAATCTACGAGACATAACTTTTCTCATTATATCTGGCTTCCTATCAAGACCATGTAATTCACTGTTATGCAGTCTTCTCCATTCTCCAGTCTGTTCATCTCTCTTTGGTCCAAATATTTTCCTAAGAACTTTATTCTCTAATAGTCGCAATCTCCTTTTCTCCCTTATCGTAAGAGTCCATGTTTCGTATCCATATAATATAACTGGTAGAATAATAGTTTTATATATTTTTAATTTAACCTTTTTTGAAAGGAGTTGGGAAGTCAAGAGTCTCTGTAATGCATAATAACATGCATTTCCAGAATTGAGCCTATGTTTAATTTCCATTGTGCATCTCATTGATGTTTGTGATTATTGTTCCTAGGTATTTGAATTCAGCCACTTCCTCAAAATTTCCCTCCTTTGTCATTAGCTGTCCAATTCCATTATATAATGTTTTTTTCCATATGGGACCATATATTTAGTTTTTATAGATATTTAACTACCAGTCCCAATTTCTTGGTGTTACTCGGTAGCGTGTGCTTGCTTAGCCAATTGATTATTGCAAAGATAAATACCAATTAGATAGTATTACAGTCAACAGGATTGATAATCGGGGCAAGAGGAACTATACCAGGATTCTTAGCTAAATTTTGGAATTTCTTAGATTGGGACAGAGTGTATCTTTCTAAAATTGCCATCGCTGCCATTAGAGGATCAATTACAATTTTATGAAACCATCTTTACAAAATTTCTACTTTATAGTATGTATACTTTAATTACAATTTGAAATTGTTTAATGTATTTACAAAATGAATTTAATCAATTTCGAAATTAATTGTCAGTATCACTTTGTCCTTGAGGCAAACCTCTAATGAGTAAAGTTGTATATAATAATATTCACTTATAATTTAATCGTTCATACAACGTTTCTCGGTAATTATCGGAAAGTGTATTTGATAAAAATGAAACTAACTCAAACAGAAACGCAACGTCAACACGAACGTCTAAAAACTTTATTTTTGTTGTTTCTGTTTTCTTTCCGTCTGATTTATTAACCTATCCAATTTTTGCACCTATATAACATTAACATATGTTATGCATTTTTTAAATTTAAAATGTGTATTTCCGTGTCTTATATCTTAATGCCTGCTGTTGCCGCAAATTTTGCGTCTCTTTAGGTTTTTTATAGTTTTTATTTTTGTTAAATATTTTATTGTTTAAATTATATTTTTAAATATTGTACAATGATTTCATAATACGATTTATTGTTACTTTAGAAATAATTGTGCCAACACATAGTGACTTGCTTATATTGAATATATATTTGGCATCATGAAAGACTCTTCGCTTTGTTCTGGATAAATAGCGTCACTTGATTTCAAGAAACACTCCGAGGCATAACCATTATTGGTGTCTCGTTAAAGAATAATTATTTCTACAGTGAAGTCTACATTTATTACTAACATAGTTAGAAGATAATTAGTTTACATAACGTCTTTAATTAAAATTTTGAGAAGTAAAATAAGCAAGTGCTTACTAAAATTGTGAATTATAAGTAGACAATAATAAATCCTACTTTATTTTACTCACCTAACTAATCATTGTTATAAATTAAATACACCAGAAAACTTCTTCCACATATTCTAATGGATGTGTGTGTTACAGTTCATAATCAGATAAAATTAATGTTAATCCAGCACACGTGTTACATACAGTACGTGAAGTATTATATACCACCCTAATGGTTCCATATGTATTATAAAATCTCTCTAATTTTATATTTGTTTATTTTTATTAATAATAATAATAATAATAATAATAATAATAATAATAATAATAATAATAATAGCTTTATTTCACCTGGCATAGTTAAGGCATTAAGGTAAAAATTAATTTAAAAAATATTCTTACATCCAAATTACAATGAACATAAATGTACATGGCACTTCTACAATTTAATTATTATTTACAACATATTCTTATTCAATCAAGAGTTAACGTTTGAAATATAAAATGCACAAGATAGAAAAGTCAGATAAAAAACTATTAATGACATATAATAAATTTAGTTGTCGAGAAAAATGAATTATTTAACAACATGTATTTGTAAGCGTGACATAAAAGTGCCAAGTGTGCTGCAACCCCTGATATCTTGAGGAAAGAAATTGCAGGAGCGGGCAGAGGCTACTGTGAAATAAGTGGAATAAGAGGAATATGGATTCTTCGCAGACTGTTATCTTGTGACCTAGTGTCAATATTGTGGTAAGAAGATAAGTTCTCAAATCCGGATGCCAGGTAACTAGGAGTGTAGGAATTCAGAAGCTTGAAAATACGTGAAATAGAGTAACAATTTACGTCTTTGGCAGGCAGTCACATTATATCCTAAGTAATGAAAAAACTTCGTAATCTAAAATAATTATTTTGTATCTCTGTCATTACAAATTATAATTTTGATTTGATTAATCCGTTCTGTTGCTCTGTTCTTTATTACATTATTACTATTTATCACCCTATGTATTTTACGTATTCCTTTGAAGCCGTATTATTTTATTTTATTTCAGAATTATTCATTTTAATTAGCTTTTAAATTAAATACCGATGCATGTATATTAGAAGCGAAGCAATATACCTGTAAATAATAAGTGATTTGTTTTAGAACGACTAACCCACTTTTCTATCATTCACAAAATAACTATTTAAAAAACTGTACTTTTCTACACACTTACCAATAATTTTAAAGTAATCAGGTCTTCCAGAAGTTTAGAGCTGAAATGTTGTATACATCAGTAGGTCCTAGGAAACAAACGCTTAGAGTAACATAAATCTACATACTCCTACATAGTTTTATGAACATGTTCCAAATTTATATCAATAGCGTAACCATGGTTAGTTCAATAATAGAAGACAGAACACAAACAATGAAACATGTGTATCATATAATTACTCTCCCCTTTGTTTCCGGAATCACTATAGGGTATTAAGGAGGATATAAAGGTTACAGTTCCTCCATGGTATCTTTACCTTGTCGTGGTGGAGTGGCTTGTGTGCTTAAATGGTCCTGAGAGCTATGCCGGTGGTAGCATTGCTGCCGATAGGGTTACCCATGCCGGACTAGTCGAAGGTGATAAGCCAGACGAAAAAAGTACCTTGGTCGAAAGAGTGACGATCTTTCACCGTAAAAATACAACCGTCAACAAATGCGGACATGGGTTCAACTGGGGTAAAATTTTCCGGAGGTCAAATAGTCCCCCATTCGGCTCGGGCGGGGACTACTTCAGCGAACCCATGCCAAGGCTCAAACACAGGGACATATTCATAGGAACATGGAATGTTAGGACAATAGCGGGGCACTAGAGATATTAACGCGGGAATTAGATATATCGCCCTTGCATATAGTCGCTTTACAGGAAGTTAGGTGGCCAGGAGAAGGTAGTCAGGAATCAGGAAGCTTTGCATTATACTACGGGGGTGCAGAAAGACCTGCATTTGGAACAGTTTTTTTTTAGGCAGAAGGAGGATCCTATCCTCTATCCGAGATGTTAAGTTTGTTAGTGATAGGACATCATACATAATTCTAAAGGATAAACAACATGACATTGTAATTGTAAATGTACATGCCCCCACAGAAGATAAAAATGACAAGATCAAGGATGAGTTCTATGAAGAATTAGAATGCTTATTTGATAGCCTTTCACGATATCATATGAAAATTGTCTTAGGAGATTTTAATGCAAAAGTGGGGCGGGAAGATACATTCAAACCAACAATAGGCAAATTCAGTCTTCATGAAGATAGTAACGACAACGGTGTTAGATTAGTCTCATTTGCCACATCAAAGAATCTCATTGTTAAGAGCACAACATTTCAGCATAAGGATATTCATAAATACACCTGGACGTCCCCAGATGGAGAAACTCGGAACCAGATAGATCATGTATTAGTGGATAAATGCTGGCACAGTAGCATCATGGATGTTAGATCAGTTAGAGGGACAGACTGCAATTCGGATCATCGTCTGGTCAGAGTGAAAGTCAGACAACGGCTATCGCTTATGAGAGGAACAAACGCTAAAGATGATTCTGTAAAATTTGAAATAAAAAACTTAAAAAATGATGAAATGCGGCAAGAATACCAAATCAAAATTGTTAATAGATTTGAAGTACTGGAATCTTCAGAGGCAATGTGGCAAACGAAGAATAAACTGATATAAATAAAGAATTGGAGGCTATAAGAGATGCTATTACATTGTCAGCATCAGAAAACATTGGTTGTTTAAAAAAGAGGCAAAACAAGGAATGTGCCGACATTGTAAAGAAAAGAAAGCTAGCAAAAATGAAATGGTTACACGAGCCAAATGAGGTAAATTTAGAGCAATTGGGTAGTATTAGGCAGGAAACTACCAAGTTACTAAAGAGTAAAAAGAGGGAATATTTAAGAGAGAATGATCTTGAAATGAACGCAAAAAATAGAAACATTAGAGAATTATATCAGGGAATTAGCATAGAGAAGAAAGGGTTTCAGGCTAGAACAAACATAATTCGGAATGAAAATGGGGATATGATTGCAGATTCCAGGAGTATATTAAATAGATGGAAAAGTTACTTTAATCAGCTATTAAATGTACATACAGAACAGGACATTGAGGAGGATAATTTACAGACAGCAGAAATGCTAGTCGCAGAGCCAAGTGCGTTAGAGGTTGAAATGGCGATTGAAAAATTGAAGATGTATAAAGCATCAGGTTCAGATGAGATCCCAGCA
Source organism: Diploptera punctata (assembly GCA_030220185.1). Taxonomy (NCBI): domain Eukaryota; kingdom Metazoa; phylum Arthropoda; class Insecta; order Blattodea; family Blaberidae; genus Diploptera; species Diploptera punctata. The sequence goes on from JASPKZ010006018.1 coordinate 7,441, forward strand.
GAACTGATAAATCAGGGGGAGAAAAATTGATGGACAAGATACGCTGGTTGCTTAGTATGATTTGGAAAAAAGAAGCTCTTCCAGATGAATGGAAGGAATCAATTATCATACCAATTTATAAGAAAGGAGATAAAAATGATTGCAATAACTACAGGGGCATCTCATTACTTTCAACTTCGTACAAAATTCTTACAAATATATTAGTAAGCAGACTTACTCCCTATATTGATGACATTCTAGAAAATCATCAATGTGCATTTAGAAGAAACAGGTCTTCAACAGATCAGATTTTTAGTATAAGACAGATTTTAGAAAAGAAATGGGAATATAATGGTACTGTACATCAACCTCTAACTGAAATGAGTACCAGACGCTTGTTCTGGGGGGTAAAGGCGGCCGTCACGCAGGGTTGACAACCCGGCTGACATAAAGTGCCGATTGTCTAGAAAAAGTGGAGCCTATAACACTCCCCAGGTCCCTTAATACTACCCCAAGGTCCTCCGGGTCTGTTGTGGGATCACTTTACTTTACTGTACATCAACTGTATGTAGACTTCAAAAAAATCTTATGATTCAATTAAGAGGGAGAAGTTATATAGTATCCTGCTGGCGTTCGGAATTCCTAATAAGTTAGTTAGACTTATACGAATGTGTCTAAATGGCACAAAGAGTAGGGTGCGTGTAGGCAAACAGTTTTCGGACACTTTTGAAATCCAGAATGGGTTGAAGCAAGGAGATTCACTATCTCCTCTCCTAATTGATTTTGTACTAGAGCATTACATTAAATCTTTAGAGAATGAGGAAGGCTTACAACTCAATGGTATTAATAAGCTGTTAGCTTATGCTGATGATGTAGTACTATTGGCCGATAGCAAGGAGATGTTATCGGACAACACGCACACACTATTGAGTAACACTAAAAAATTAGGACTGGAAGTAAAAATCAATAAAACTAAATATATGGTCACACGTAGAAATACATTATATAATGGAAATGGACAGCTAATGACAAATGAGGGAATTTTTGAGGAAGTGGCTGAATTCAAATAGCTAGGAACAATAATCACGAACAGGAATTAGATGCACAAAGAAATTTAACATAGGCTCAATTCTGGAAATGCGTGCTATTATGCATTGCAGAGACTCTTGATCTCCCAACTCCTTTCAAAAAACGTTAAACTGAAAATATATAAAACTATTATTCTACCAGTTATATTATATGGCTGCGAAACATGGACTCTTACTTTAAGGGAGGAAAGGAGATTACAAGTATTCGAGAATGAAGTACTTAGGAAAATTTTTGGACCAAAGAGAGATAAACAGACAGGAGAATAGAAAGACTACATAACAATTAACTACGTGGTCTTTATAGGAAGCCAGATATAATAAGAACAGTTAAATCTCGTATACTGCGATGGGCAGGACATGTTGCGCGTATGGAGAATAAAGGACTTGCATGGAAGCTTCTTGTAGGAAAGCCACGGGGGAAAACGCCCAGTTCGTAGACCAAGAATGAGGTGGGAGAATAACATTAATTATGATTTGAGGGAAGTAGATTATACAGGCAATGATTGGAATGCATTAGCTCAGGATAACCGTATAACAATACATTACTTGGGATATTACAAAAATTAAGATATTTTTGGTATAAAAATTGAAATAAAGTTTAAAAGTACTTTTTGAAAATTTAGAAAATAGACCATCAACTAGCATTTTGATATTTTTTGTATACAAAATCAATCGATTATTTTTACCTTATTGAATGCACAATTGTTGTATAACCACGCCAATTTTTTTTTAAGTACTGGACCAGTATGGAATGCATTTAACAACGTACCCAGGCAAATCAACTAAGTTTTATTTGAAACAAGAATTCTAGTCAAAATAGCTCAGTAGTACTAGGTATATTTTTTCATAACCTTAGAGATAACTTAGTTTGGTCATCTCATTCGACACAGTGTGTGAGACAAAATTCAGGAAATATTCACACAACTATTATGTTAAGATTGTACTTTCATAATTATGAATGTACTATACCTCAGCCAATGATTCTCCGACTATGAAGATATCACGACAGTGTTGCCGATATGGATATTCAGTGGGAGGAGCCGCTCTATGTATGCAGTTAGCAGACATACAGCTGACAACATCTCAGCAATTTCAAACCTTCTAGCGTGCTATAAGCAGCGTCAAGATCGGTGATTGGTAGTAGCTGACGTGCACTCCTACTTCAACCATTTCCTTATTGGCAGTAGAGGGAGAGTTTCTCCCTTAACCCCCGTGTAACCTAAACTTCAGATCCGGGGATATTGCGACTGTAGTGTAGATTGGTAAAATACCAGGGCTGTGTGGTATTTGAATTAGATATAACATATTCTTACACGACACAGCACAACACTTTCATGCTCTTTATTCAAACGAAACATGTTTCTACGAAATGTCGTGATTCCGTGTTTATTTGTGCAATATAACGGTCAAAACGCTACATTATATCATGTAATAAGAGATAATGTAGTCACTATATAGTCCAATCTCGTATAGGCCTACAGCCTAACAACAAACCGTAATGAATAAAACTAATAATTGTAATTTTATTCCATTAACCCAGTTTAATCGCACATCTTATAGGTACTTTTATGTGGCACACGCCACTCGGGCCTTGCAGTGGCACGACCTGTCGGAAGAGGGATTTTTACTACGGATACATTTTTTGACTACATAAGGACACGGAGGGCCTTGAATTAAGAGTCCGTGTTTCTTATCTACGTAACTGGAGAATAACAGTTTTATGTATTATTTTCAGTTTAACTTTTTTTTCAGAGAAGTTGGGATGACAGAAGTCCCTAATAATACATAATAGCAAACATTACCAAGATTGAGTCTAAGTTCAATTTATTTCTGTACATCATGAGTTAGGATCCATTTAAGAGAATGTATGTTTTTTTATTATCTCCACGCTATGGGTTAATAATGCGTCAGCATAAAAGAACAGCTGGTTAATACCTTTGAATTTGTACATTCTCTTTATCCTCTAAGATTTTATTGCATACGCTGTTTAAAATTCAAATCCTACGCAATCAAGCCAGAGAGTCCTTGCCAATATATAAACATCACCAATAAATTAGCAAATCAAATGTATTTACCGTTAATATTGTACAATAATATACTGGGTGCATTATGGTTTATTACATTATTAAAGCAAATACATGAATTACATCTGACATAGCAGGTTGAAGTTACGGGTTGAGATCATCAATATTTAATATATATTATTTTTTATACCTAAGAAAATGTAATTACTTTATGTAGTAAATGTACAGGCAATCCATTTTAAGCGCAAACCTTTTACAGCGTTGCAGCGGCTCTCACATTTCCCGCTATTGTGCTTGCACCGGTGGGGAAAGTGTTCCGTTACTACCAGCAATTGAAGAAAGTTAGAAGCTACAAAATACATATAACTGAACTAATTTAGCTTATTATAAAAAATAGGCCTACACATTGAGGCTTATTACTCACCATTTATTTGAGATACTGTTGAAAATGACCCCCGTCCGCAGTAAGACATGCCTCACATCATTTAAATAAATAATCTGCAACTTTCCGTAATTCCGCTTCCGTAATACACTGCATTGCACGTGTTATTTCGACCTTCAGTTCTTCTACGGTATGAGGATTATTTCGGTAAACTTTTCCCTTTACGTATCCCCAAAGATAATAATCACAGTTATTCAAGTCCGCTGATCTAGAAGGCCATAAAACTGTGCTAGTTATCCTGTCATCGAAAACTTACACTTAAAGTTTCTACAGAATTATTAGTGGTATGCGCTGTGACACCAACCTGTTGAAAATATTCTTAATATTTTCCTCCTATGCCAGTTCATTATGGAATGGACGAATATTGTTATCGCATAAACTGCTGCGTTTACACTGTTTTCAAAAAATATTGGCCCTATTATCCGCCGTGCGCTTACCGCATACCAAACCCCTATTTAATGGAATCCAAAGGCTCTTCCTGTATAATATGCGGGTACTCAGTACTCCACATTCGCACATTTTGCGAATTTACATGTCCCGAAAGATGGAAATATGCCTCGCCAGACATAAGCGTTAGCTGTGAATCTAAAATTCCATTATACACACTTCCAAGAAACCAATTACAGAACCTTCTTCTTGCGGAGAAATCTGTCTAACTTCCTGCACAAACCTTTCTTCATAAGGTCGAAATTTCAGCAGTCCGGTCGCTTTGTAGGCTGACTCCTTGGATATGTTAGTTTCCTGCGCCAAATGTTTTTGTGATTTTCTTAGACTTACCACTTACTTACACTTACACTTACTTAGACTTATCGCACCCGAATATCCAGAACTTTCTCTACTGTTAAAACGTGCCTTCAACGTTTCTTCGGTATGTCAAAAACTGAACCTGTTGTATGCCACTTCTTCATCAACTTCGAAAGGCACGATTTGTAGGAATCGTATAGTCAGTATATATTTGAGAAAATCTCCGAACGCGCCTTCTATGGTATTCCACCAAACAAACTCGCTGTTCAATCGTATACTTCATTTTCGTTTACTTTCTTATGTAACATAAGACAACAAGCGACATGCATCCCACTACAACACACTGAAGCAACTAACCGCTGGGATGTTGTGTGCAACTTGTCTCCCACGCTGCGATCGTACTGCTCACAGCGGCGTCGGCAGAATGATGCGACGTTTCCTCTTAAAGTGGATTCCTTGTATAATCTAGGTAATTATGACACAAGTGAATGTTTAGATATTTTCAAGAGTGTTTATAATGAACATTATACACTCGTTACAATGTTTAATGCCATTCTAATTTCAACTTTACTAGTTATTAATTTATATTAGAAAATTATATCATTTTCCCTTTATTCTGTGACTTGTGACGCTAACGTTTGAATAAGTCTATTGCTTAACTTTTGCCAAGGTGACATTTATTCCCTTCACAATTTTTAATGATATGGATGATATTATGAATTTGAATACACAAGAAATTATGGAACAAGCAATTGTAAAGGAAATATCATTGATTCTTAAAACTTCCAGATTTTTTTTAGGATGGAGAATGCGAAAAATATTGTGAGAAGCTTATGATAAAAAGAAATTTAAAAAAATGGCTCAGGTTGGAAATCTGTAACAGTTGCGAGAGGCTATGTGGAAAAACCAAATTATAGATGTTCTATATTTCCTCGCATTTAACTTATATAAAACTGTTTAGGTACGTGTAACGACTTCATTGTTTTCTTAGCAACGATTATGGACACACATCATAATTAGCTTTTATACGTGATTTTGGATGTGAAAACCAAATTTAACATTACTACAATTGTATGAGGAGAAGAGTCTCTGTAATGTTATTTAATTATAGTAATAATAATAATAATAATAATAATAATAATAATAATAATAATAATAATAATAATAATAATAATAATAATAAAACTAATTAATGCCTGGTTTACAATGTACTTATATATTTATCCGTACCTAAATCATTCAGAATTTTTTACATACAGTATTCCCTATTTTTCCAAACATCAGTTTGATTTGTAATTGAATATTTTAAAACTATTACTAACCCTTTACATAATAAACAAACAGGCTGATTGAGGCCACAGATATTGGTGACCAAATGAAAACAATTTTATTATTTTTATAAAAATATAATTCATTTTCAGTTACTTATATATTTACAAGTGCACGTCAAGATTTTCTGGATATTACGTTCCAAGCAGTATTATGAATGCACATTGTTATTACATTATTTTAAAGTTAAGTGTTTCATTTTGTACCTGAACACAGAAAACTTAATATGAAATAAAACAGAAAGCTTTTAACAGTGTTCTTATGCATATTTTCCAATACGTATATAATTATATAACTAAGACTAAAATGTCAGGAGCCTTCGGCCTAGAAGACCTTTGCCATACCAATCGGCTGCTGGCCTCAAATCCATATGTGCTAATCTCATAGGTAGATTATTATCCAGCCAGTATAGGGGCGACTTGAGGTCAGCATGTCTGGTCATCACCTGTTTGTTGTAGCTGGATTTCTCTACCTGGAGTCGCTACTTATTGTAGCTACCTAAATTCCTCACGATGCTGGGTGGGCACGAGTCCCATACAAGCCGAAATTCCATGAGAAAATATATTTCCCTATAGAGATTCGACCCAGCGCAAGTCCGTAGCCATGCGTCAAATAACTTGCCTTAACCACTGGGCTATGCCGCAGGACATATAATTATATATGGGTAATCAGAAAGAAGGAACAGATTTAAATTATTTATTTCTTCTAAATTACGAAAAATATAAACACAATTCCAACGTTCCTGAAAAAAGAACAGTTCAAATTTCACAATTTCATGCATTGAATATGAGCACCATGTGTTTAAATATCAAAACAGTTGCCTATTTCTTGTCACATCGAATCAGATATCGCATTCACAGCTTCAACAATCCGATGTCGGAGATTTTCAAGAGTGTCTGGCATAGGAGGATAAAAACACGGTCTTTTACAAATTCCGCTGATAAAAATCACACGGGTTTAGGTCTGGTGGCCTGGAAGCCCACCGTCGACGAACTTGATTTTCTACTCCTCCTCTTCAAATTCAACGTCCAATTGTGACGCCATTTTGATACAACAATCAACGTAACAAGCAACAGTGCCAATGTGGCCGTGATCGGAACTTCTAACTTTCTTCTTTACAGGAACGTTGGAATTGTGTTCCTATTTTTGTAGATTGGAAGAGATAAATGTTTTATGTCTGTTCCATCTTTCTGATTATCAATATATTATAATATATATATATATATATAATATATATATAATTATATTAACATATATTGAGTTGTTAGTAAATATTCAAACATCGAATGAATTCAATATTCCAACACCTACATGTCGATCGATTATACATATTCTTTAGATTATCATTTTGAAAGAATTTTCATGTTCTATACTAATATAATTAATTAGAAGGAATGAATATTTCAAAGGCAAACTAGCGTTCATACCTGAATTCTTAAAGTAAACCAGATACTGTCGCCAATCATCCATCCATCAGCATTCGTTCACCCGACATACACACCGCTGCACCTCATTCTATCACGGCCACTGAATCTACAGCCTCCATCACAGTAGCTGCTCATTCCACGGCTAAAGCCTCCATATCAACTGCTGCAGACTTCAGTTGCAACTGTAGTCGCCGCTGCCAACAGTGCAGCTCTAACAACCATTCCAACAGTCACACCCGCCACTATCGACGCACTGCTACTTTCACCAATCATCCGTCACCATTTATTCAGTCTACATGTACACAGCTGCAACTCACGCTATTACGGCCACTGCATCTACAGCCTCCACCACAGTAGCTGCTCATTCCACGGCTAATGCCTCCATATCAGCTGCTACAACTTCAGCTGCTACTGCAGTCGCCGCTGCCAACAGTGCAGCTCAAACAGTCACACCCGCCACTATCGACGCACCTAGCATCACTGCTACTTTCACCAATCATCCGTCACCATTTATTCAGTCTACATGTACACAGCTGCAACTCACTCTATTACGGCCACTGCATCTACAGCCTCTCATCACAGTAGCTGCTCGTTCCACGGCTAATGCCTCCATATCAGCTGCTGCAACTTCAGCTGCTACTACTGCAGTCGCCGCTGCCAACAGTGGCAGCTTCGAAATAAACAACCACTCCAACAGTCACACCCGCCACTATCGAATCGACGCACCTAGCATCACTGCTACTTTCACACCTCATCCGTCACCATTTATTATTCAGTCTACATGTAGACAGCTGCAACTACACTACTCTAATCAAGAGCCACTGCGTCTACACAGCCTCCATCACAGTAGCTGCTCATTGCCCGGCTGATTGCCACCATATCAACTGCTGCAACTTCAGCTGCAAAACCGTAGTTGCCGCTGCCAACATTGCAATCTCTAACAACCACTTTTAAACAGTCAACCGCCTCTGTCAAAACACAATCAACGCAACCTAGTATCACTGCTACTCTCACCGATCATCCGTCACCATTTAGTCAGTTTACATGTACACAGCTGCACGTCATACTATCACGGCCACTGCATCTTCAGCCTCCGTCCCAGTAGTTACGCTGCCCTCCTGTGACTTCCGCTTCATCTGTAGTCGCCGCTGCCATCAGTGTCGCTCCATCATCCTCTCCACTTGCATTCGCCTCCATCTACGCACTAACCGTCATTACTTATGAAGTCATTCCTGAAATGAAATATCAGTTCCTACCAGATTTAGATACATAAGATCCAAAAGCATAAGAACGTCCGTGGGTTCTCTTTCTGTTTCATATGCGTCACTTAAAGACGTGGCAGTATTTTTTCTAACTGAAAAAATTCATTAGGTTTCAACATAGTAGTATGCAGGAATCTTAATGTGCTTACAATCCTCTAAATCGTGTTTTACAAACTCTGATTTTTTACAGGATATTTACACAGAAGACAATCGTAATGAGAAAGAGTAATGTACATTCATTCATTCGTTCATTAATAATATTTTTGGCGTATTTTCAAATTCTTAAAATACTGCAGAACGTATCTTTAACTTCCAATCTAAAAATGGTAAAATAAACGAGTACTTTCAGTTCAAAGAATTAGTACGTATTCATACACCATTCATTACATTATGTTGATTTTTTAGCCTACTAGAATAGACTGATGCCAGATCAGGAAAATACGTCGTACTACGTACACAGGATATGAATCTGCGAGTGTAAGCTTGCAAGCATTACGATATGTCTGTGAAATTATTTCCTATAATTAGTAACATTCCTGAGGTACTGAATACAGCATCTTGTAGGCCTATAAGAAGAGTTGTAACGATTTATTTTAACACTTTTTTGGTTGAATGATCATGTTAAATCTGTAATATTAAGAATGACGTATTTTATGTATATTTTGTTTAATAAATATATATATATATATATGATGCCTAAATATAGCATTTCTTTAAATAATATATTCCTATAGGTCCTTATAGCACTCCGATCACTCAGATATGTTAAACTACTAATATTTAAAGTATTTTAACAGATGAATAGGTAGTGCTTCAATTAAGTTATTTTTCGTTTTCCGATTAAGATTCTCTCCTAATATACGAAGATGTCTTAATTCCTTCTCGAGTGTTCTCCCGGCGTTTATTACCACAGATTCAGGATGTCTTGTATATTTGATTTTTTTTCCCGCTGTCTTCAATAATGTTTCAGTGGACCCTAGAACAGTACAATGCACAAATATACACTAATGTTTAAAAAGTGGGAAAACATGAACAAGTCATTTGTGCTGTAAACTTCTACATTTACATAACACATAATTTCAACTTAAATGATTATGTTCGATAATATTATTCTGTAGAAATGTACAGCTTTTAACTTGTTAAATTCAATTCAATATAAACCAAATATGTTTGTTGTTATAGTTCACCTCATTTATAGCGATCTTCAAGTTTTAACAAATAACATTCTTAATATTCATGTTTATCACAATTTATGTTATGTATTAAAATGTTTTAAATAATATAATTTAATTATAATATAATTTAAATAATATAATAGCTGTTTATGGGTTCAGTAACCTTGTGTCTCGTCAAATTCAAGATTATCTGTTTTCAAATGTACGTTTCCGATCAATTTTTCCCTATCTCAAAATACACAGTTTACAATCCTTTACTATCTGTTTAATGGTTAGACACTCCCTGAGCGTGTGTAGACTCTACAGTCTCTCTCAAACAAATAAACTACTAACTAAATCACTGACACTACCGTACCCAGATATTCGCGCTCATGCGGACATAAACTAACATTTTAGTCAATTCCTATAATAAATCCACTTATTTCAAATAGCCCTGAATTTTATTCTCACACCACATTCTTGGCCTCCTAGTTTTCCCTCTGGTTTACTTAAAGTTTCAATGCCCCTGTTTTATATCTCGTTCGTGTTACACATCCTGCGAATCGCAATCTACGAAACCTGACTGTTTTTATTATATCTGGTTTACTTTAAAAATCAAGGATATCGCTGTTATTCAATTCTCTCTGATATTCACTCCTCTATTCGTATGTTCTTTTTTCCGTTTATCCAAATTTGTCGTAAGGATTTTAGTTTAAAACACATTCGCAAAATTTTATCCTCTCTTAAATTAAAAGACTATGTTCCGCATACATATACCAAAACTCGAAGAATACATACTTTCTGTCGTCCTGCATAATAGGTTACAGTTCATCGCCAAGAATGGAAGCTTAGAAACTGAAACTAAGAAGATAACATGTCGCGTGCTACATAAATCGCATTTTTTATGTTGTTCGCATTAATCAGAATTGAGTGTATATATATATATATATATATATATATATATATATATGACACTGGCTGTCCTCTCGTTTAGAATGTTTGCATTCTTTGCTTCTCTTAAAATTTCCATGTTTTCTAAGATGCTAATCTTACACAAAGACAGTAAAAACAAAACAGTAGTGTCTTAGAAAACAAGGACTTTTAAGAGAAGCAAGTAATATAAACATTCTAAACGAGAACACGCCCACAGACTTAAATCTATTATATAAATTATACGCCGACATCAGTATCAATTAGCATGCCGAAGATGAAACGTGTTATGAATTAATAATTTAACGAAGTGTTCTAATAAAAGTAAATTATAATTGAGGAATACGGATAAAAAAGTTATTATATTACTATTTAAAACATTTTGAGTTTTAACAAATGATTTTTTTAAGAATAAGATATCTTAAAAATTAACCGATCGAAGTTCCTCGTAAATATTAAACATACTCAGGACAAGAAAGGGTCAAATAACAGCTTAGTGTGAGCTTTGTAATTATCCTTCTGCCTCCTGGAGTTTGACATTTGACTTGTTTTCTTGTCAAGAGATTGAGACATTTCATCTACATATGGGAAGAAGGATATTTATTTTCCCTTTGGATAAACAGCTGAATAAAATTCGGGAGCAGCATAAGTCAGATAACTGAAAATGCAAATATATTAATTTCTGTAGCTTACAACATCTATACAAAAAAACAACTACCGAAATTGTTTCCTTGTTAGTCAATTACCTCAAGCAGTAATGTTTGAGATTATATTCCAACCCTAGTTTCAACCAATCTGGTTGTTTTTCCTTGCAACCATGTGCAATGGTTAACTGACTTATGTTGCGATGTGGAATTATTTTTGCAACAAGCTTTCAACGCGTTTCAAACAATGAGTTATTGATATCTATTTTGTTTATAGGATTGGATATTCCTAATTCATTTCTTATATTTTTTCTTTGTACTTTTATGCTTGACTGTAACCTTTTAATGGCGGGATTACGATCAACATTCATTGTCGTTGCGTTCCGTTGCGTTTGGTGAGCAAGCTACATCGCCCCCCTTCATGCAGGTTTACAGAACGCGAACATATTCTAATTTTGGACTATACATTAGATAATAGTTAATACACATAATTCCATTTCCTATATGCAAAGAATAATATTTGCGTTATATAGCACTTTTAAACACGTCTGTCTTCAATTTGAAAGCTAACAAAAATAAATTCACACTAATCAAAATAAATTCACTCTAACCTTAGTTGTTTTTTTGTTAAGCGTTCGTTATTAGTAAGATCACATTTGGGTTAGGTTTCAATATCGCACGTATCTTTCAAATTTCGTTTCAGTTTTTCTTCACAGAAATAAACATCAAAGTTAAATTAAAAAAATATATATATATATATATATATATATATATATATATATATATATAACTCACACTAATGTTACATTAATCCATTCTGTGTAACTTTGGATGTTAGGCCACATTTCGGTTAGATTTTTATGTTGCTTTAATTATAGGTGAAACTTAAATAAAATTGCTGTCCCATCTGTAATAATAAAACATGAATGTTGATGGTAAACAATAGGAATGACGTCACAGTTTAACAAATGTTATTATTCTGTTTTCTGCCAAAATTTCTATATTTTCTTACCTAAAACCAAGTCATTTCGTTATTTTTTCCATGTGATAAGTAATTTACAATTCGTAGGAAATATTAAAATTGAATTATTATTTCCCGAAATCTAAATAATAACAAATAATGCTTATAAAAACATTACTTTCTCAACCTGGCTAATTAGCCAAATCGTTAAGGTTTGGTGATATAGATCTGAAGTCCAAGGTTCGAATCCCGCCGAAATCAATAGTGAGTAAAATGTTAAGGGGGGATATTCATAGGTGGGGGTAAAAATGCCAATTTTTGGAAATGTGATATTTGAAATCTTCAAGCTTTTCTTGGTAAACTGTGAAAATTTTATTTAGGTATCTCATACAGAAGTGCCTCAAACATTAAGAAAATCATGCCTCATGCATTTAAAAACCACGCGGAAACGCCCCTATCATAGTTCCTAACATTGGATTAACTCCGTTTGTAATGTTTTAATTCCCATGAGTTTCTCTTTGCATTCTGCTCCTAAATTGCAATCTCCATGTCTAACTGCAGTCTTCTGTTTATTAGTTTTCCAACTAGATACCAGATTTCACTTTTATCAGTGTAACCAAACGTTTGTTTATGATAGTCGATTTTATTTTGAATAAAATCTGAGTTTTCATAATATTTAGTGGTCTTAATTAGAAAATTGGAATAGCACGTCCTATTTTCAAGAAAAGAAAGTTTAAGGAAATAATTGTACCAGAAAACAGTCACAATGTAAAAATACTGACCATATGAAACGGTTAGAAATATTGAAGAGGTTAGGAATACAGGAAGGTTTGTTCACAAATCTCATACTTAGCTGTATCGACAAATCTAAATCGATGAATAAGGAAGCTGCAAAGACAGAGATGAAAAAAAAAATCAAGAAGGAACAACAGAGCTGTAAGAAGAGAAAGAGAAGATGATGACCAGGACTATCTGTATGGAGAGTTCTAGGTGTAACCAGCTGTCAGATACAGAATTATATGTATGAACTTCAGTGGTCATTTTCTCGTATTGACATTTTTCAACATAAAGGTACACATATTTCTAAAACTATTGAAGCCAGTGAAACCATTTTTTTTTTCAGGGATTACTTCCAATATATTGAACTTCATTTTGATGAAAAACTGAAGTCATACTATGAAACATAAAAATGTTATGGCACAATATATTACTTACTGTCAATATAATTTTGAAACGATAGAGTACAAAGTTGTATATTTCAGAACCAAATTGACATATTTACTTCATTTTACTTCAGTTGATTTAACATACTGCAGTGATGACCTGTCCAAAGTTACATTCTGATTGGCTAAGTAGTTTTGGATGAAAGTGTACCGTTATTGATAACAGTATTTTTTTCATTATTGGAAGGAAATTATGTCTAAAAAAATAAACAATTATACCGAAATTAAGCCTAATTCATAATCTATATGTAAGCAAATTTGTATTGTTTATCTGTAAAATTGTAGCAATGGTGAATGTTTTTCTAAGATGCTGCATCGCTACAGACATCCCTCTTATAGTGTGTAGTGAAGTAGTTTGGATTGCATAGAATTATATGGTAGAAGTAGAATTCAGGTAGATATGAAAAAAGAAGTCTACCGTTGTGGTCTCGAGGTAGCGTGCTGCCTTGTCACGCAGCGAGCCCGGGTTCGATTCCCGGTCGGGACAGGCTCCTGGGTGAATTTTTTTTCGGAATTTTTCCTCACCTCTAAGAAAAATGTGAGGAAGCGTAGTGACCAACAGTCCCCGAAAATCATTAGGCCATCATCATCATCCTTCATCGGTGTGGAAAGCAATGGGAAACTACCGCACCTATAATTCCCTAGTAAAACTGCAAAGCATAGCATGAAAAAGCTATGATTGCAGTGAAAGATCTGCCCTCGAGCACAATTATTATGGTTGATTGGATGGAATAGAAAATATGATAAAGAACAAAGAGAGGAAAGGAAGACAGAAAGAGAGAGAGAGAGACATCTAGCATCAAAGATTTTTTCTCCAACAATGAACTAGTTAAAATGGTAGAGTATGATGAACTAATCCATCTGACCACTAATGGAAGAAACAGACGAATGGATGTTATTGCATTTAGACCATCTTCTAAAATTGATTTGATATTAGATCCCACAATCCGTTTTGAGACTCATAGTGGCTAATCTGAGGAAGTTGACTGTGAAAAGAAAGCCATATATGAGCCTACAATTGACTATTACAAAGATAAATACCAATTAGATAGTATTACTGTCACAGGATTGATGATCGGGGCAAGAGAATTCTTAGCTAAATTTTGGAATTTCTTAGATTGCCATTAGAGGATCAATTTCAATTTTAAGAAACCATTTTTACAAAATTTCTACTTTATAGTATGCATACTTCAATTACAATTTGAATTTTTTTAATGTATTTACAAAATGTATTTCATGAATTTCAAAAATTGTCAGTATCACTTTGTCCTTGAGGTAATCCTCTAATGAGGAAAGTTGTATATAATAATATTCATTTGTTATTTAATCGTTCATACAACGTTTCTTGGTAATTATCGCAAAGTGCATTTGATAAAAATGATCAAACTCAAACGGAGCGCAACGTCAACGAACGTCTAAAAACTTATTTTTTTTTTTGTTTCTGTTTTCTTTCCGTCTGATTTATTAGCCTATCCAATTTTCTCACCTCTATAATATTAACATATGTTGTGCATTTTTAAATTTAAATTGTGTATATTCTATGTCTTATATCTTAATGCCTTCTGTTGCCGCAAATTTGCGCCTCTTCAGGTTTTTTATAGTTTTTATTTTTGTTAAATATTTTTATTGTTTAATTATATTTTTAAATATTGTACAATGATTTCATAATACGATTTATTGCTACGTTATAAATAATTGTGCCAACATATAATGACTTGCTTATATTGAATTTATATTTGGCATCATGAAAAACACTTCGCTTTGTTCTGGATAGGTAGCGTCACTTGATTTCAAGAACATCTCCGAGGTATAGCCATTATGGTGTCTCGTTAAGGAATAATTATTTGTACAGTGAAGTCTACGTTTATTACTAACATAGTTAGAAGATAATTAGTTTACATAATGTGTTGAAGTAAAGTTTTGAGAAGCAAAATAAGCAAGTGCTTACTGAAAATGTGAATTATAAGTCGTCAATTATAAATTATATTTTATTATACTCACTTAGCTAATCATTGTTATAATTTAAAAACACAAGAAAATTTTCACATATTCCAATGGATGTGTGTGTTACAGTTCATAATCAGAGAAAAAAAATCATCTTAATCCAGCACACATGGTATGTACAGTACGTGAAATATTATACACCCTCCTTATGTTCCATATGTATCATAAAATTTCTATAATTTTATATTCGTTTCTTTTTAATAATAATAATAATAATAATAATAATAATAATAATAATAATAGCTTTATTTTACCTGGCATAGTTAAGGCATTACGGTTAAAAAATACCAAAATTATTCGTACCTCTAAATTACAATAAACTTAAATGTAATGGTACGACTACAATATAATTATTACTTAGAAAATATTGTGATTCAATCTAGAGTTAACGATTGAAATATAAAATGCACAAGATAGAAGAGTCAGATAAAAAACTATTAATGACAGAATAAATTTAGCTGTCGAAAAAATTAATTGTTTAAAAACATGTATTTGTAAGCGTGACATAAAAGTGCCAAGTCAGCGGCAACCCCTTATGTCTTGAGGAAGGAAATTCCAGGAGCAGGCAGAAGCTACTGTGAAATAAGTGGAATAAGAGGAAGTACTATGAATATGGATTGTTCGCAGACTGTTATTTGTGACCTAGTGTCAATATTGTGGTAACTTCTCAAATCCGGATGCCAGGTAACTAGGAGTGTAGGAATTCAGAAGCTTGAAAATACGTGAAAGAGAGTACAATTTACGTCTTTCGCAGGAAGTCACATTAAATCCTAAGTAGTGAAAAATGTTATTAATCTAAGATAATTATTTTGTATCTCTGTCATTACAAATTAGAATTTTGATTTGATTAATCCGTTCTGTTGCTCTGTTCTTTATTACATTATTACTATTTAGCACCCTATGTATTTATTTATTCCTTTGAAGTCGTATTATTTTATTTTTATTTCAGAATTATTAATTAGCTTTTAAATTACATACTGATGTATGTATATTAGAAGCGAATCAATATCTCTGGAAATAATAAGTGATTTTTTTAGAACGAGTTACCCACCTTTAAATCGTTCACAAAATTAACTATTTAAATAACTGTACTTTTCTACACACTTACGAATAATTTTGAAGTAGTCAGGTCTTCCAGAAGTTTACAGCTGAAATGTTGTAAACATCAGTAAGTTCTAGGAAATAAACGCTTAGCGTAACTTAAAATCTACATACTCCTACATAGTTTTATAAAGATGTTCCAAATTTATGTCAATAGCGTAACCATAGCTAGTTCAATAATAGAAGACAGAACACAAACAATGCAACATGTGTATCATATAATTACTCTTCCTTTGTTTCCGGAATCACTTTAGCGTATTAAGGAGGATATAAAGGTCACAGTACTATAAAATATATTATTTTGTATCTCAGTGACTACTAGTAACTCTTTTACCCTTGAAATTTTTAATGCAGAATATTCACTGCTTTCCAAATAAG
Organism: Diploptera punctata; assembly: GCA_030220185.1. Taxonomy (NCBI): domain Eukaryota; kingdom Metazoa; phylum Arthropoda; class Insecta; order Blattodea; family Blaberidae; genus Diploptera; species Diploptera punctata. The sequence goes on from JASPKZ010006018.1 coordinate 24,131, forward strand.
GGGTTTTATAGAATTGCAAAAAATATGTTATCATTATTCATTCATAATTATCATGGAAATATTTGGTTTTGAGTACTGTTTTACAATGTTTTGGCAAAGTGTCCTAAAAATATAAATATTATATATTTTTTTATTCTTCGCGTTTGCACGACATAACTTCCTATAATTATAGGATTAGCATGGGTAGTTTATAACATAAATATCCTCAACTCTGGGCAGGAATGAGATGAGATGAAGCTCCTATTTATAGAGGTCTGTGAACTACAAGAGTGCCGGCCGACCGCTCCTGAACTACCGTCTCAGGGGCGGATGAATGAAATAAAACAAAATGGATATGAGTATGGGGAAATGATAGAATAAAATTTGTGGCAGGGGAAAACCCTACCCAAACTCCGTTTCGTCTACCACGAAACTCACTTTGAGTGACCGAAACTCGATCTCGGTACCCCAGCGGTAAGAGGCGAGCGTCTAACCGCTTATCCCACGGAATTGCCTTAACATGGGTAGTTGACATTGTGACATTCCATAGGAAATCGGCAAAAAATTGTGAAAATGAACTCACATCTTTAAAAGTTTAATTTTTTTACAGTGAAACTACGATATATTGAATATCTGAACCGAATTTCAAGTCTTCGCTTGGTGTAATTAAAGAGTAATACAGCTGTCAAATTATCGTACCTATTGTTTTAAACAGTCTCTTTTATTAAATACATTTCTCGAAGTATAACTACTCCCACAACTTGAAAAGATAGTCACATTATAGATGATTTTATGCTCTGTCGCTTGAAAATTAGTATGTTAATATTTACGTTTTTTCTGAAGGGCGTAAATGCAATTAATATGCAATTGACATTTCCCACCAAAAATTTTATAAAATCAAAAAATGCCACATTCTTACTTGAACACCAGTTTAATTTATTGTAATTTTTTTAAAGTGGAGGGATGAAAGGAAACCACCAAAATAATTATTTCTCCCTAAAATAGCCTATGTGTACACTGCCCACAATACCTTTCGCGTGAGTGAAGATCGCTCGCTCGTACAACACAATGACGGAGCTACTTGGTAATAGTCCTTTGCGCACTTACAAATATTTTTATTGTTATTATCATCATTACATTAATTTTATTATCATTATCACAATTATTACAACTCATCATCATCGTTGGACTAGTGGTTACTCTGCACGCTTCCGATTCTGAGGTTCGCGGGTTCAAGCTCGATAGGAAATCAATGGAATTTTAAATGCGTAACAATTCTGAATGTAGCTTTCTCCAGAAGGAAGGAAATCCGTGAGTCTCGTGTCGTAAATTTGCGGTACGTACGAGAACCCTCGCGCTTGAAATAAATGGCTACATAATGACCTTACATGTTAGTGAGCGTCATTAAATATAACAATTTTTTATTGATATATTCACTAGGTGGTTAATTTTGGTGCTGATTTTTGCTAATGTATAGTTTAATTTACATTACTAATCACCTACGGATTCAGCTGTTGCCTATTAAAAAATATTTTCTAGAGAGTAGTTTTGTAATGTGTTGTAATATTCTGTCCTTGTATCGTACACCAATATCTGATGTTGAATATTGCAAGTAATGTTAAAACTATCGATAATAATTTATAACAATTTCCATGCTGTTACAAATAATATTTAAGAGGTATAAATATATTTTATTGGCTTGTTATCACTTACTGATCTTGCATCCCCTACTCATGACATATCTAAGAAGATATTAAAATGCACGATAATACTAGCTTATATTATAAGCTAAACTATTGTTATAGTGTTTCATTTAATGTCTGGTCTGAACTTCCCATTATTTTCCTTTTACAACACAAAATGTATACCTCTACGATTATTCTCTCATACCAGAAACATTTAAGAAATTGTAAATTTATATATTAACACATAATATTGTTGATAACTATTATATACTGATCATCATCATCATCATCATCCGGTATCATGGCAGCTGTCGCCGTCTGCCGGAAACCAAATGGCATTCCTCTCTGCCCATCCATTGATCTTCCTCCAATCCTCTGATATTCATAGCTGCTTTTGCCCCTTCTATCCAAGTTTTCTTCAGTCTTCCTCTCTTCCTCCTTTCTATTGGGATCTATTCCATAACAATTTTAGGCAATCTTTGCTCTTGCATTATTTTGACATGGCCATGCCACTGTAATCTTTTCTTTTCTACAGGGGTGGACCGGCTCGAATGGACCTAATTTCAATTGCTTGTTACTGGCAAACGGTTGTGAAGATAGAAACTTAAAACAACGTTCATATTACAGAAAAACTCACCAAGTTTTGATATCCAGATCACCACATCTCTATATGAGCCCCAGCAGTCACTGTGACGATATCAAAGCGATGAACAATTTCTTGCCAAGTACGTTGGAGTATGTCTTCTGGAATGTTCTCAATAGCCTCTATGATGCGCTCACGAAGATCACGAAGGTCTTTGACTGGGGTGGTGTAAACTTTATCTTTGACATAGCCCCAGAGAAAGAAATCCAGTGGTGTTAAATCGGGAGATCTCGGGGGCCACGCGATTGGCTCCTCCCCTACCAATCCAACGGCCAGGGAAAATGTTGTCCAAAGTCGTACGAACTTCATTGGACCAGTGGGGAGGAGCACCATCTTGCTGGAAAACGATGTTAGGCTGCAGTTGTTCAATTTGTGGAAAGAAGAACTGCTCCAGCATGTCAAGATATGTGGTACCACGAACAGTTTTTCGGCGAAGAAGAAGAAAAAAACGGTCCAATGACCTTATTATGTGACAAACTGCACCAAACATTCATCTTCGGACTATCACGAACATGCTCTTGAATAGGCGTGAGGATTCTCCGATCCCCAGATCCGCACATTATGCCGGTTTACCTTGCCTGACAAATGGAAAGTGGCTTCGTCCGAGAAGAAAATCTTGGTCATGAAGTCAGGATCAGCGCCGAGACGGTCCAGCATCGTATTGGCGAATTCCACTCGTTTCGGCATGTCATTCGGCTCCAGACGTTGCACTAACTGCACTTTATATGCGTGCAGTTTGAGGCGTTTGTGGACAATCCGTTGTAATGTCGATTTTGGTATTTGAAGTTCCCGCGAAGCTCTTCTTAATGACTTCCGGGGCTTCGCTCAAATGCGGCTTGAACATTTGCTACCATTTCATCGGATGCTCTGCGACCACCACCATGCTTCTTCAACACAGATCCTGTAGCTAATAATGTATCACGCCACTTCTTTATGCTTCTAGCAGTTGGAGCATCACGGTTAAACACACGCCGGAACTCCCTTTGAACTCTAATGATTGATTTAAACTCCGCATACCACAAAACAGCTTGCGCTTTCATCTGCGGAGTCGCCATTTTCACAAACAATTAAATCTAAGAACGAGAAACGTATCTTTGTGCCATCTACCGACAGGATTCGAAACTTGGTGAGTTTTTCTGTACTATGAACGTTGTTTTAAGTTTCTATCTTCAACCGTTTGCCAGTAACAAGCAATTGAAATTAGGTCCATTCGAGCGGTCCACCCTGTATAATGTCTATGATGTCCGGCTCCTCTTCTACACCCATAATTTCCCTTATTTCTTTATTTCCTATTCTATCCATTCTAGATTTTCCAGCTGATCTTCTTAAAACATCCATTTCTGTACTTAAAATTATTTTCATTTCCCTGGTAGGAATTTGCCAGACTTCAGCACCATATGTTAAAATGCTATGAATTATGGTTTGATATATTTGTAATTTTCTTTTTTTGTAATATTTTTGCTCCACCAAACAGAGTTTAAAGCATTTATTGCTTGTTTTGTTTGTGCGATTCTACTTTCAATTTCCACTGTGTTATCGCCTGAATGGTCTAATGTTGTTCCTAAGTAAGTGCATTCAATACAGGTTTTAGTTCTTCTCCACCCCCCCCCCAGGAGCTATAACCTTGACGAGGTGGGGGGTTTAGTACCCGATGAACCAGACGACTCTACTGGGGAAGATTGACTTAGGTTAATCTTGCTGGTGGGTAAGAGGCGAGGGGAACTAAGTATAGCTCACAACGAAGGAATGGCGTCTGTATCCATATTGGGCGGCCACATCTTCGTCAAGTCTTCAACGGTCAACAGGGCGACAAGGAATAGCACAGCTAAACTTGTAGCGCTTGAAGAGCGGAAGAAGCAGCCCTCTCTTGGGGGGTGGATACCCAGAGGAGCATGTTTGGAGGCTCAGAGGAAGCAGCCCTTCCACCATCCTTGTCCTGCGAAGCGCTCGTAACGCTTCCAGGAGACATTTATCTTACTGAGAAGCTTCATGAAAATCAGCCGGATTGTCATAAAAGGAAACCAAGGAACGACCAAGCAAGATAAGAGGATACGATTTGGAATAAAGGACATTTTGAAATTAGGAAATTGAAACGTAAGGGGAATAAATACGAAAGAAGAAGAATTAGAAAGAGAATTAAAGAAAAAAGAAATAAATATAGCAACAATAACAGAAACAAAAAAGAAACTAAAAGGAACAAACACTATACTATGTTGTATAGCGGAGTAGAACAGACAACAAGAGCGCAGTGTGGAGTAGCAATTTTAATAGATGAAAAATGGAAGAACAAATTGAATAGCTATGAGTTTATAAATGAAAGAATCCTGATAGCCAGATTTAAAATTGAAAGAGGATACATGATGATAATTGCTGTGTATGCCCCAGAGGAAGGTAAGAATGAAGAAACAAAAAAAAATTATAAAACATTACAAACATTAGTTGATAAATATACAAAAGAACATCATTTAATAATAAGTGGAGACTTAAATGCCAGAGTAGGCAATGTCCCTATACCTAATGTAATAGGAAATAATGGAGAAATAACAATAAATGATAATGGACAAGATTTGAGACAGTTTTTAGCCTATAATCAATTACAAATAATGAATACCTATTTCCGAAAAAAGGACATACATAAATATACAAGAAGTGGATATAACTCAAGATCAATAATTGACTATTTAATCGTAAACAACAAGCTAGGAGCCTTGGTAAAAGATGTGAGAGTACATAGAGGCAGCGATATATACTCTGATCACTATCTCGTGATAAGTAAAATAAACATAATAGCTAAATGGCGGAAAATAACATAAAGAACAAAAGAAACCAAGAAGAAGTATATAAAGTATATTTATTACAAGATCAAAGTATTAGACAACATTATGAAAGCAGAATGAATAAATATATATCAGAGATAGCGACGTCAGAAGATATAAATATTGAATGGGAAAATATATCAAACGTAATACATAAAACAGCAAATGGGATATTAGGAAAGAAAAATAGAATAAGAAATAGGAAGGGCTTGAGAACTTGGAATACGAATATACAAAATGCAATGATTGAAAAACAAAAAGCATATCATACATACTTACGACTGAAAACAGAAGAATCTTATGAAGAATATAAAATGAAAAGGAGAATTGCTAAAAGCATTATAAGAAAAGCCCATCAGGAGCCATGGGATAAATTTATAAGCTCAGTAGAGCATGATATGTATGGAAGACAAGAAATAAGTTATAAATTAGTGAAACATCTAAATCAGACTGAGAAAGATTCTGCCAGATTGAATATAATCCCAGAACAAGAATGGATCCAACATTATGAAAAACTTTGGAAAAAGGAGGAAATTGAAGGAAAAGAGAACAATGAGGAAGAAATAAAAGTGGAAAATATTGATGTAATACACATAAATGAATTAGAAATGGCTTTGAAAACCACTAAGAATAGGAAAGCAACAGGATTAGATAATATAAATATGGAATTAGTCAAATATAGTGGAATATTGTGTAAACTACGAATACTTCACCTAATTAATATATGTTGGCAGACCTATGGGATTCCAAACACTTGGAAAACAACAATTGTGAAGAATATATTCAAAAGAGGAGACCGGAGAAATTGCGAGAATTACAGAGGATTAGCTTAATGAATACTAGCTACAAGATATATACGAAAATAATAAATAATAGACTGAGAAACATAACAGAAGTAATAATAAGTGAAAATCAAAGTGGATTCAGAAAGAGAAGGTCATGTATAGACAATGTCTTTACACTGAAACAACTCATAGAAAAGAGAAGAGAACATAACTTAGAAACTCACATAGGATTTATAGATTTGGATAAGGCCTTCGATCGAGTAAACAGACAAAAATTATGGGAAATATTACGAATGAAAGGATACCCGCTGTGCCTTGTTGAAACAATAAAGGAATTATATGAAGACACAAATATAATTATAGATGCCGGATTCAAAAGAACAGATACAATCAAAACAAATACTCGATTACGACAAGGATGTAGTTTATCACCCACTTTGTTTAATATATATATATATATATATATATATAGACGATATTTTAAATAAATGGAAAGTTTTAGTAAATCCAGGAATAAGAATGGATAATAAAGTGTGCATAAATAATCTTCTATTTGCTGACGATGTAATCATAATACAGAAAAATGAAGACGACTTACAGAAATCTATGCATGCATTAAATGAAATATGTAAATTATACGATCTAAAGATTTCTGTAAGGAAAACGAAGACCATGGCTCTTAGAGGAAGAGATCCAAAATTATTTTAGAAAATCAAAGTATAGAACAGATGTATAGTTTCAGATATTTGGGCTGTGATGTTGGCTACAATGTGGAAAGAGATATTGACTCCAAAATAAATAAATTTCAGACGGTGTGTGGAACAATACACAGAACATTCAAAAATAAAATTAGAAAAGAAACCAAGATAAAAATGTATAATGTTATGGCGGTTCCCACAATATTGTATGGATGTGAAACTTGGGCTCCAGTGAAAAGACAGAAGGATAGAATACAGACGGCAGAGATGCGGTTCGTAAGACAAGTAAAAGGATGTACAAGACTTGATAGAATAAGAAATGAGGATATAAGAGAAGAATTGAAAGTACAACCTTTATTGGATAAGGTCACGAATTACAGACAGAAATGGATTGATCACATGGATGGAATGAGTAAGGAGAGATATCCATTGTTAGCAAGAAATTATCAAGCAAGAGGAAGGCGTGATGTTGGAAGACCTAGAAGACGTTGGGCTGATGCATTATGAAGTCGGAACGGGCAATTGCCTAATCCCTGGAGTGATGATGATGATGATGAGTTCTTCTCCACTGTTGAAATTTATATTTTCCATTTCTTCTCCTATACACAGGTATTTAGTTTTCTCAATGTTTATATAAAGTCCTCATTTTTCAAATTCTTCTTTTAGTTTTTTAGCCATATATTATATGTCATCGTGGTCCTGTGCTATTAATACCTGGTCATCTGCAAAATTTAGTGAATATACATGTGTATTTTGGATGGGTATGCCCATTTTTTGACATTTTTGCCTCCATGTTTCTTAGTACTCTTTCGAGATAAATTTTAAATAGCCTTAGAGATAAACTGCATCCTTGCCTTAAACCTTTTGTAATAGTAAATCCCTTTGTTATATGATTTCCAACTTTTATTTTCCAAATAGATCCTTCGTATAATGCTTTTATAGCTTCTACTAATTTTTTGGTAATGTTAGAATCGTCTAAAGTATCACATAACATTTTTTTTTTTTGGGAATACTGTCATATGCTTTGGTTAAATCGACAAAAAGCAAATGTAAATCTCTGTTAGTAGCTCTTTTTTTCTATCATTTGTGTTATGAAAAATATATTATCTGTGCATGACCTACCACTTCTAAAACCAGATTGTTCTTCCATTTCTTATACTAATATGAGTATAATTAAAATTATATTTAACTTCTAACTCACCATTTAGTCTTAGTAGATCTGCAAACTTGTTAGTTAAAAACAATAAGATATTATTTTAAATTTGAATGTAACATTTAAAATGACGAGGTGCACTAAACACACGCACTAATTTAAAGCAACTGTCTACTAAGTAATCTGGACTTGAGAATAGTCCGTCGCCGTGGCGTAGTCGGTAGAGTCCCTACCTTCCACTCCGGCGACCGGGATTCGATTCCCGGAGGGGTAGGGGATTTTTAACCTCCACCTTGGGTCTGGGGATGTGTCTTGTCTTTGTGTCTATATGTGAGAATAACAGAAAGTTAACAAAAATGTAAAACAAGAAGGAAAACGGTGTTTAAAATTGTCCGTCGCCGTGGCGTAGTCGATAGAGTCCCTACCTTCCACTCTGGCGACCCGGGTTCGATTCCCGGCGGGGTAGGGGATTTTAAATAACCACCTTGGGTCTGGGTGTGTGTCCTGTCCTTGTGTTTATATGTGAGAATAAAATTTAAGAAAAGTTAACAAAAGCGTAAAACGAAAGGGTAAAAGAAGAGGGAAGAACAGTGTAAACGAAAAGAGGAAATTTAAAAAAAATGTTTATGGAGAACAGATGTTTTAGGAAAGCGTCCTGATTCAGCATTATTATCGTTTGTTAGGAAGTGGTACGAGTATTAAAACGTTCTGTTTTATTTGGAAGTGATATCTTATAACAACACTCTTTCGTCATAGTTTTCAAGATACAATACAGTACACAATAAAAATATATTTTAAGATTGAAATTAGTAAATATAACATAATAAAAATCTATACCTGTTTATTCAATTAATGATATGAGTTTTTATTATAATATTACATTTAAATTGTAAAGAAAAATTGGTAACAAAATAAATAATTAGTTTTAAGAGAGGAAAGAAGATTACGAGTATTTGAGAATAAACTTCTTACGAAAATTTTTGGATCAAAAAGATATGAACAGACAGGTGAATGGAGAAAACTGCATAATAGTGAACTACTTTATCTTTATAGGAAGCCAGATATAATAAGAACAGTTAAGTCTGGTAGGCTACGATGGGCAGGAAATATGGCACGTATGGGGGATGAAAGAGGTGTTTGGAAACTTCTGGTAGGAAAACCGGAGGTAAAACACCAAGTTGGAAGACCAAAAATGAGGTGGGAGAATAATATTATACATGATTTGAGGGAAGTAAATTATACAGGGGATAATTGGAAGACGTTAGCTAGGGATAGGGATGTACGGAGAGCTTATTCCGCGCTGCTATGAACCTACAGGTTCCACAGAATTAGTGAGTGAGTGAGTGAGTTAGTTAGTTAGTTATAAATAATTTGTTTAATAATTCACAGTAAACGTAAGTAACAGAGTCTTTACTTTTCGCTTCAGCAATAAAATTTGATAAATAATAATAATAATAATAATAATAATAATAATAATAATAATAATAATAATAATAATAATACTTTATTTATTCTGGCAGATTTAAGGCCATAAGGCCCTCTCTTCCACTCAACCAGCACAAATACAAATAAATATTCGACAAATATAGATATACACTATACTAATTATAAACAGTTAAAGATACAATAAATGTAGCAATGTAAATGTCATGTACAAACAACATTTTATAGGGTAATAACAATAATGATACGATAATAATAATAATAATAATAATAATAATAATAATAATAATAATAATAATAATAATAATAATAATAATAATAATATAAATATGATACATTATACGGGAAACACCAATTAATATATATATCTTACACTGGATAATAATGAAGTCGAGTTTAGAGCAAATATAAATTTAGATTTCTTTTAAAAGATGCCAATGTCCGGCAGCCCCTTATTTCTTGTGGTAGGGAATTCCAGTTGCGAGAAGTGGAGATGGTATATGACATGGAGTGATGTGATGTCCTATGTTGCGGTATATTAAGTAAGAGACTATCTTGTGATCTTGTGTTTAAATTATGGTTTGAGGATAGATACTGGAAACGGGATGATAAATAATTGGGAATCGAGGTATGTAGGATCTTAAATAGGAGAATTAGACAGTGCGATTTTCTTCTCTCTTTTAGATGTAGCCATGACAATTCGTGGAATAATGGAGAAATGTGATCGTATTTTCGAACATTAAATATGAATCTGATACACATATTATGGACACGCTGCAGTTTGTCCGACAATCCGTCACTTATGTCAGTTAGTAGAACGTCACAGTAGTCAAAATGCGGCATCACTAAAGTTTGGATTAAAATTCTTTTAAGAGTTGTAGGAAAGAAATGTTTAAGTCGCTTTAGGGAATGCATTATGGAGAAGATCCTTTTAGATGTTTGTTTTACTTGCTCATGCCATTTTAAATTAGAATCTAAGTAAAATCCCAAGTTTTTAACGACGTCGGTATAAGGAATTTGTTCATTATCTAATATGACAGCCGGCATATTGCCATTGTTTATGAGGTGTAATAGCCTTGGATGTCCGATAATTATTGCTTGCGTTTTGTTTACATTTAGTTTCAGCCCATATTGTCTGGACCATAAAGATATATGCTTGAGGTCAGTGTTTACTTTGTCAATATGTTCATTAATTTCGTCAGGCCTAAAGTGTGTGTAAATCTGTAGGTCGTCGGCGTAAAGATGATGCTTGCAGTTTTGTAGTTTCTTGGTCACGTCATTAATATAAATCGAGAAGAGAAGAGGAGCGAGGACGCCGCCTTGAGGTACCCCTTTCCTCACCAAGCGCCAGGAAGAAATGCGATTATTAACAGAAACTGATTGCTGACGATTAGTGAGGTAAGATGCAAACCAATCAAGGCAGTTTTCCGACAGATGTAGTGTCTTTAGTCTCGCTAGCATTAAGTCTATATCTACTGTGTCAAAGGCTTTGCTGTAGTCGAGTAGGACTAGTGCGGTGAGTTTGCTTTTGTCCATTGAGTCTCTTATGTCCTCTACAATGTCAAGTAGTGCAGTACTTGTGTGATGTCCTGTTCTAAAACCAGACTGATGTTCATCAAGTAAGTCGTGTGTGGTGAGGTAGTCTGTTAACTGTGAGTGTATTATGTGTTCCAGTGCTTTAGATAAACAGGGAAGAATACTAATTGGTCTATAATCATCGAGTGTTGGGGGAGTGTTTGATTTCGGTGTAGGACGAACTAGAGCCAACATCTACTGCGTAATTAAAATATCGCCACTTTTATAAATTTACGGTCCTGTTCCATTAAGCAGATCATATAATAATCTATTAGATTTAATTGCAGTTGAAAAAGTCACGGATGAATCTGGGTCAGCTCTTTCAATTAACTACGCGTGCGACCTTGGTCGTGATATGAATCAGCTGCGCCTGGATCCGCCAGTTTTTTAAGAAAATAGAATGAGAAACATTTATATTGTCCAAACTATTTATCCCTCCAAAAATGTAATTGCTGGAAATTAATCCTTAATACGTAAATAGTATCCTGTATTTTTTTCGTTTTCATAAAGTAGAAAATAGACACCGAAAATAAAAATATCCTAATTATAAAAATAACACCCTTCAACTACATGATATCACCTATATAAATACGTGGGAACGAATTTTTGTTGTTTACTGTTTTAGAAATATTAGTTTCCGATTGAGGGTCTTTCCACTTTTCAGCGGTTGCCCTTTTACCAGCCGGCTGCTGGCCCTTCACATCCACATGTGTCAATCACAGAGGTAGATGATCAACCGCCAGTGTAGGGGTGACATGTGGTTAGCATGTCGAGTCCCCCAGCCGTTATAGCTGGTTCATCAACCTGGAGCCGCTACTTATTGTAGCTACCCAATTGCCTCACGATGCTGAGTGGGCACCGGTTGACCTATGGTAGTGAAACATGGACACTAAGAAAACAACATGAAAGCAGAATAACGGCTTGTGAAATGAGATTCATGCGCAGAACAGCAGGTTACACCAGATGGGATCGGAAAAGGAACACCGATATCTTAAAAGAATTGAAGACTACGCCAATTTTGGAATATATTAAACAGTACCAACTAAATTGGAAACACCACGTTGAAAGAATGAGTTCAAATCGGATCCCCAAAGCTGTTTATAATTATATACCAAGAGGACGAAGATCACTGGGCCGTCCTATGAAACGCTGGAGGGAAAATTTTCTATAGGATCGTAACAGGCCTTGGCCTAATACTTGGAAGGAAGAAGAAGAAATATTAGTTAGTAAACGTTTTAATTTATCACATTACGATAATTTTAGATCATCATAACTATGCACCTATAAATGATAAAATTAAATTTCGATATTAATACGTTTATAAATGTATTCACTATATTTAGGAATACATAAAATTAAAAAATAAATTGCAAGATTTTTTGCTCTCCGATTAGATATGGATTATCCCTATTTACAAAATATATATATATATATATATATATATATAACGTATATTAAATAATAAATAGACGAATGTATCAGGTAATTTAAATCAATACACCTAGAACTTCGGACGAGAAAGGAAATTCAGATGAAGTTCTATACGGTGACAGTAATACTAGTTCTATTATATGGATCAGAAACTTTGACCATGACACGAAATGGTAACAAATTAAAGGCTATAGAAATTATATTTTTTTAATCATTTAAGGGCTGTACCAAGTTAAATAAATTTGAAAATGAGGATAAGAAAATAATTAAATATAATAGCATTAGAGAAAAGGATTCATCATTATAGAGATCAGTGGATTGAACACCTAGAAAGAATGAGCTACAGTCGCATTCCTAGATGTATTCTTGATTATATACCTGAAGGAAGGAGACAGTTGGGAAGACCACGGAAACGTTGGTTGGAGAATAGCCTATGTGAAGCGAGTACAGCTTAAGAGCCTAATCCCTGATTGAAGAAGAAAAAATAAAAACTAATGTTTTTTGTACCTATTAAATTAAAAATTTCAGTGAAGATATTTCAAATATTGTGACCGTGTTGTTCATATAAGCTTCAAGAACAGAAAAAAAAAGAATTTAAAAATGTTGATATATGCAGCTTCTGTCATAAAAATTGCTAATTAATGCTCAAAACCGCCATTTTCATTAAGTTATAATGAATGAAAAATCTATTTAGAATTTCGGAAAATGCCCTATATTTTAGGATGTAGGGAATATTCCTCATTTAAAATCTCAAGGTGAAAGTTATAAAAACGTGTATCACACAATATATTATAGTAATATAGTTATGTTAAACATTCCCATAATTATATGTACTCACTTCTCTGGTTATAGGCGAATATATTGGTTCTTCATCTACGATATTATGTATAATTCACTACTAATCTATTCAATTAGTTCTGAATAGTGTTTTGTTTATTCTAGATTTCTGATATGTTTGAAATAAATATAAGAATTATGTATGTTCGTAATATGAAGACGTGTCAAATTTATATCAATAGCGTAATCATAGTAAGTTCTATAATAGGAGACCAGAACACAAACCACGAACATAGCAACGTGTGTATCATAAATTAATATTCCTTTATTTCCGAAATCGCTATACCCTATTTATTTTTATTACTTACTCACTGGCACTATCGAACCCGTAGGTTCATGGCCGCGCGGACATAAGCTCTCCATACATCCCTATCCTGAGCTAATGCTTTCCAATCATTCCCTGCATAATCCACTTCCCTCAAATCATAGTTAATATTATTCTCCCACCTCATTCTTGGTCTACCAACTGGACGTTTTCCCTCTGGCTTTCCTACAAGAAGCTTCGATGCAAGTCTTTCATTCCCCATACGTGCAACATGTCCTGCCCATCGCAGTCTACGAGACTTAACTGTTCTTATTATATCTGGCTTCCTATAAAGAACACGTAGTTCACTGTTAAGTAGTCTTCTCCATTCACCTGTCTGTACATCTCGCTTTGGTCCAAAAAAATTCCTAAGTACTTTATTCTCAAATACTTGTAATCTCCTTTCCTTCCTTAAAGTAAGAGTCCATGTATCGCACCCATATAATATAACTGGTAGAATAATAGTTTTATATATTTTCAGTTTAACGTTTTTTGAAAGGAGTTGGGACATCAAGAGTTTCTGCAATGCATAGTAGCACGCATTTCCAGAATTGAGCCTATGTTTAATTTCTTTGTGGATCTCATTCCTATTTGTGATTATTGTTCCTAGGTATTTGAATTCAGCCACTTCCTCAAAATTTCCCTCATTTGTCATTGGCCGTCCATTTCCATTACATAATGAATTTCTTTCTACGTGTGACCATATATTTAGTTTTATTGATATTTACTTCCAGTCCTAATTCCTTAGTGTTACTCAATAGTGTGTGCGTGTTGTCCTTTAGTATCTCCTCGCTATCGGCCAATAATACTACATCATCAGCATAAACTAACAGCTTATTAATACCATTAAGTTGTAAGCCTTCCTCATTCTCTAAAGATTTAATGGCATGCTCTAGTACAAAATTAAATAGTAGAGGAGATAGTGCATCTCCTTGCTTCAACCCATTCTGGATTTCAAAAGTGTCCGAAAACTGTTTGCCTACACGCACCCTACTCTTTGTGCCATTTAGACACATTCGTATAAGTCTAACTAACTTTTTAGGAATTCCGAACTCCAGCAGGATACTATATAACTTCTCCCTCTTAATTGAATCATATGTTTTTTTTTGAAGTCTACATATAGTTGATGTACAGTACCATTATATTCCCATGTATTTTCTAAAATCTGTCTCATACTAAAAATCTGATCTGTTGTAGACTTGTTTCTTTTAAATGCACATCGATGATCTCCTAGAATGTCATCAATAGAGCGAGGAATTTTATGAAATTTCATGTTTTAAACTATTTGTCAGAGAGCGCTGAGACTAAGTGTCTTTACATTTCATGATATGTAGAATCAAATAAGACCAACAAAAAACTTCATATTACATAATATTTTAGCAAAATGTTCATATTTTAGGGAAAATTTCATACTCCTTCATATTTTTCAACTTTGAAATTCCCGTATTTTTTTCAGTAACATTTCTAGGAATTCATTAAAATACTTCTTGAAGTAAATGTATTTACAGTAATATCATGTAGGATAAAAACTATAAAATAGTTACCTTGTAGGTCCGTCTCCCCAACTTAAGTTGTTTTAAAACTCTGTAGGCCTTTCGGGACTAGTCCCATCATCAGCAGAATGCATTAGGTCCGTACTTGTTTACCCTTGTTGAAGCACTGACTTGGTTGTGAGAATTTTGTACAGAGGATTGTGTGGACTGGGTGTGTATTCATTGAGAATCAGGTTGTTGATTTCTCTTAGGATTGCGATTTCCTCCAGTATATTTATTCTCGTTGGAATGTTTTCTTTATGTACTATTGTGAGGGTGTTATCGATGTTATGCATATGGTGTCCAGCCTGAATTACATGTTTTGCGTAACTTGATTTTCCTCCATTATAAATGAAATCTCTGAAGTGTTCATTAAATCTAATGTTGAAGCTTCTCTAAGTTTCCCAATGTAGAATTTATTGTAGTCTGTACATGTTAATTTGTAGATTACTTTATTGTTGAATTCATCTATTTCTTCGATGTTGTTGTTTATTAAATTGTCTAATTTATTATCAGTTCTGTGGGATATATTTATATTCTTATCGAGCTTTTTTAGTGTGTTGGCCAATTTTAATGTTTCTTTACCCGTGTACGTGAGAGTTATCCATTTCTTGTTATTTTTATTGGATACTTTTTCAAGTTTGGTTATGTTGGTAATGTTTGTTTTTTTATTTTTTGTTTATTTAGGATTTTATTTATTATTTGTTGTAGCCGTTAATTTTTGCCATTTGTTTGATATAATTTAATTCCTTATTATAATTGTCTTTATTTAAAGGGAGTTTTAATATCCTATTTATTAGACTCTTGAATGAACTTATTTAATGTTGAAAAGGATGTCTCGATTTATTGTTTATAGCTAGTGTGTTGCTTGTCGGTTTTCGATAGATGCCAATTTCTATTTTGTTGTTGGTGAAGTTTTTTTGTTAATGTTAGGTCCAAATAGTTTATACTGTTGTTGATTTCTGTTTCTTCAGTAAAGATGATTTTGTTGTGCATGTTATTTAATTTTTGTGAGATTTCTTTGTCTTTTCTATTTTCACTGTCGTAAATAATTAATACGTCGTCTACATATCTTGTGAATAATTTTATATTGAATTTAGTAATTAGTTCTTTGAGGTGTGTATTTTCTAATTCTTGTAAGAAGTTGGAATATTCTAGAGTCAGGTATAATACCTGTCAACTCGTTATTGCTACCTGAGAGCAGTTCTTACTTTGTGAACAGATTACAGCATTTAAATGTAGGAAAGACTGCTGCTAAACTTGAAACAGTAAAGTAATCCCACTACAGGCCTCAAGAGGCCCTTGTCGTAGTACGAGGATAAGGCTACCACTTTTTCTGGACAATCGGCACTTGATGTCAGCCCTGCGTGACGGACGCCTTTACCCCCAGAACAAGCGCCTGGTACTCATTTCCGTTTAAATGCTTTGTGAAATTAGTAAAGTTCATGTAGGTAAGGGCATCAAACTATCGAATGTAGCATGATACAAGTATGCTGCCATAACATCGTGTGATATTGAGCCTAATTTTTCATCGTGCAAAATCAATTCTGACCAACACGACTTATAATCTACTTTCAGAAAATATACAAAAAAACTTCTGTGTATTACAAACAGAATTGACAATTGGATTGTTCAAGACACAATTAGACCAAGATTATGGACACTATGTTAGACCCATTTCATGAAAAAAAATGTTAAAATAATTCTTAACTACATTTCACCATGTTTGAAGTCCAATATTAAATGTAACTTTAATTGCAAAGAGAGTTCTGAAACAATCCCTGGAATCAATTATGAACTAATAACTTTTAACATCTTTTTTCTCCAAATCTGACATCTGTAATGGTTGACTTGTATTTTAAATCGTCCAATTTAATGTTGTTATTACATTTGCATCTCCAGGAATTTAATAAATTTATGCAAAGTAAAAATAGCAATAATCCAAACTATACCTGTTCTAAACCCTGTTCTAAACATTGTTAGTGCTAGATTTAATGGAAACCTGTTTGTTTTGGTTGCAATGTTTTGTTTCTTGTATATGTTTGGATTTCATAATTAAATATCATTCAGTACATTAATTAATTGTATTATATATAACCTCTCAGTTTTTATTTATGAAGATAAAATGATTCCACTACAGTCTTGGGAGGCCTTTGGGGTAGTGGTATGTTGAAGCTCCCATCTTTCTAGACAATAGGCACGAGATGTCCGCCGGGTTGTCGGGTCTGCCTTATGGTCGCATTTGTGCCCAGAACATGCATCTAGTACTCACTTCCATTAGGATCTGAGTCGACCCCAGGTCCACAATACCACCAGAAGATCTGGTCCAGCTAAAAATCTTGACAATATCGAGACTCGGACCCACGACTTTTCTGTTTGCACCACGTTTCCTTATACAACTACACTATGGCGTGATCCATTAAAATTGTTTCAGATCAAGAATATATCTTATATTGGGTCAGAATTAATGAAAAAGCTAATTAAAATCGAAATACAGTGAATATCTTGATTTCTTGAACTATAAATAAATTCTGTTTGTCTCATTTATGGGCTGGTATGTACACTTAGAAGTTATAGTGGGCCTATGTATATAAATATATGTAAAACGTTTAGAAAATAGTAGCTTCATAATGTTTTTGTGTTATAATTTTCATATTTTTCATATTTTGTCTTTAGATTTCATATTTTCATATAATTTCCTTCATATAATTCCTCGCTCTAGTCATCAATATAGGGAGTAAGTCTGCTTACTAATATATTTGTAAGAATTTTGTACGAAGTTGAAAGTAATGAGATGCCCCTGTAGTTGTTGCAATCAGTTTTATCTCCTTTCTTATAAATCATTTATTTTTATTATTATACATAATTCTTCTGGGCGAGTGTATGTCACTGAACTCCTAAACGACTGGACCGATTTTGATTAAGTTTTTTGCGTGTGTTTGAATGGATCACTGAATGGTTTAGATTCACAATTGGACCCTCTAAAACCATTAGGTGAAGAAGTTAAAATTTAAAAATCGATCTAGCGGTCACAATTTTCGATGCTTCACAACGAAACTCAGAATTTCCTATTAAAATAAACCGAGGTAGGCATTATCCAAAAATGAGGGAAATACTACAATTACAAGTGGAGGTTTACCTGAAATCCGAAATTAAAAACTGACTAGCAATTAGGTTCGTCTCAGCTATACATACAATTCAATTAATCCTTAATATTTCATTTATTTGGGCGTAGCAACGCACGCTGGGCATTAGGATATATATTGCACAAGTTATTAAGAATTCTTATAAAATCCTTTTCACTTATTTAGTTTATAAGTTACAATTAGTATAATTTTGAAAAGTTACTTATAATTATAATGTATCTTATTTAATAAGTCAGTGTGTTTAATGTTTATCTTAACTTACGTCACAATGAAATTTGCGTTTTGTCAAAAACATGGTGGATCGTATTCTGTTCATCATATAATTTCAGTAATCCATAGTATTACTAACAATTTCTTTTTGCTGTTTTAAATGCCATCAAAATAAACTTTCATTTTTAAAAAATTACACAACAATTGATCAATATGAATGAATGAACGAATAAGTCGCTGTGTCCCATGAAGGGCTGTGGCCTCCTACAAGAAGGATGAGCTCAAATTTCTACAAATGGTTCATCTGGGGGGCAACTCCTCATGGATGCAGAGACTGTTCTAAGTCTACTCTTGTAATTTAAAGTACATTTGAGGTGAGCAATATTGTGCAGTTTGTGATTGGACTCAATGTTTTTGAAACTAACAAACTAATTAATTATATGTCCACTCTATTATTTATACAATACAAATAATAAATAAAATTGTGCACTTTTCCCTTCTTTCTCGCAACTTATGAATTGATTCTACTATTATTATGGTTAGCACACTGGTTGTACTTACTTTTAGGCATTGGGTGTTCGCACTTTTTTGAGGTTGCGCACTGCCTATTTACAACACCTCTATTGAGGGTGGTGGTAGACCATTGGAATCCTAGTTCTTGCTTGAAATCGTATGCCCATCTGCGTCTGGGTCTGCCTTGTGATCTTCTGCCTGTGTAGGGATCCCATATGTTGATTTCTTGTGTCAATCGGCCGTGTTGCTGTCTCGCTACGTGGCCACCTCATTTCCATTTTGTCCCTGTAGTGCGTTACTCGACATTTTCTGATGAAGTCAGGTTTTGTAGTCGCTGATTTGAGATTTTTTCTCTCGGTGATATGCTAAGTATTTTCTTCTCCATTTTTCTTTGGCCCAAGTTTGGCACCGTATAACAATACATTACTTGAGATATTATAAAAATTAAGATATTTTGAATTAAGTTTAAAGTGCTTTTTGAAAATTTAGAAAATAGGCCATCAGCTAGCATTTTGATATTATTTTGCATAAAAAATCAATCGATTGCTTTTACCCTATTGATTGCACAGTGTTTGTATAACCACGCCAATTTCTATTCCACTTTGAGCAAAAAACGGCCTAGAAATACTGAAGTACCTTCTTGAACTACTGGATTAGTACGGAATGCCTTTAACAACGTACCCAGGCAAATCAACGGTACAGGTATCTAAGTTTAATTAAAACAAGAATTCTAGTCAAAATAGCTCAGTAGTACCAGGTATATTTTTCATAACCTTAGAGATAACTTAGTTTAGTCATCTCATTCGACACAGTGTGTGAGACAAAATTCAGGAAATATTCACACAACTATTATGTTAAGATGATACTTTTATAATGATTAATGTACTATATCCCAGCCACTGATTCTCCGGCCCTGAAGTTTTGTCGACAGTGTTGCCGATATGGATTTCAGTGGGAGGAGCCGCTTTATGTATGCGGTTAGCAGACATACAGCTGACAACATCTCAGCAATTTCAAACCTTCCTAGCGCGCTATTGCAGTGTCAAGAGCAGTGATTAGTTGTGGCTGATGTGCACTCCTACTTCAACCATTTCCTTATTGGCAGTACAGGGCGAGTTTCTCCCTTTACCCCTCGTATAACCTAAACTTCAGAGCCGGATATAGAGTGGCTGTAGTGTAGACTGATAAAATAACAATGTTGTGTGGTATTTGAATTAGATATAACTTGTTCTTGCACGACACAGGACAACACTTTCATGTTCTTTATTCAAACGAAACATGTTTCTACGAAATGTCGTGATTCCGTGTTTATTTGTGCAATATAACGGTAAAAACGCTACATTATATCATGTAATAGGAGATTAATGTAGTAACTATATAGTCCAATCTCGTATAGGCCTAATGCCTAACAACAAACCGTAATGAATAAAACTAATGAAAATGGTAATTTTATTCCATTAACACAGTTTAACCTCACATCTTACAGGTACTTTTATGTGGCACACGCCACTGGGCCTTACAGTGGCACGACCTGTCGGGAGAGGGAATTTTTTTTACTACGGATACATTTTTTGACTACATAAGGACATGGAGGGCCTTGAATTAAGAGTCCGTGTTTCTTATCTATGTAGCTGGAGAGGAACAGTTTTATGTATTATTTTCAGTTCAACTTTTTTTTCAGAGAAGTTGGGATGACAAAAGTCCCTAATAATACATACTAGCAAATGTTACCAGGATTGAGCCTATGTTCAATTTATCTCTGTACATCATGAGTTAGGATCCATTTAATAGAATGTATGTTTATTTTTTATTATCTCCACGCTATGAGTTAATAATGCATCAGAATAAAAGAACAGCTGGTTAATACCTTTGAAGTTGTATATTCTCTTTATCATCTAAGATTTTATTTCATACGCTGCTTAAAATTCAAATCCTACGCAATCAAGCCAGGGAGTTCGTGCCAACATATGAATGTAAAAAAATAAATTAACAAATAATCAAATTCACTTACCGTTAATATTGTACAATAATATACTGAGTGCATTATGGTTTATTACATTATTAAAGCAAATACATGAATTCAGTCTGGCATAGCAGGTTGAAGTTACAGGTTGAGATCTGCAATATTTAATATCAATTATTTGTTTATACTTAAGAAAATATAATTACTTTATGTAGCGAATGTACAGGGAATCCATTTTAAGCGGAAACCCTTTTACTTGCAGCGGCTCTCACAATTCCCGCTATTGTGCTTGCACCGGCGGGGAAAGTGTTCCCTTACTACCGGCAAATGAAGACAGAAGCTGCATAATATTAAATCAATCAAATAATGAAGATTATTATAAAAAAATAGGCCTACACATAGAGGCTTATTACACACCATTTATTTGAGATACTGTTGAAAATGACCCTCGTCCGCAGTAAGACATGCCTCAAATCGTTTAAACAAATAATCTGCCACTTTTTGTAATTCCGCTTCAGTAATAGACTGCATTGTACGTGTTATTTCGACCTTTAGTTCTTCTAAGGTATGAGGATTATTTCGGTAAACTTTTCCCTTTAGGTATCCCCAAAGATAATAATCACAGTAAGTTAGGTCGGCTGATCTAGAAGGTCATAAACCTGTGCTAATTATCCAGTCATCGAACACTTACACGTAAAGTTTCTAAAGAATTATTAGTGGTATGCGCTGTGACACCTACCTGTTGAAAATATCCTTAGTCATTTTCCTCCTATGCCAGTTCATTAAGAAATGGACGCAACATTGTTATCACATAAACTGCTGCGTTTACACTGTTTTCAAAAAATATAGGTCCAATTATCCGCCGTGCGCTTACCGTATATCAATCCCCTATTTAATGGGATCCAAAGGCACTTTCTGCATAATATTCGAGTGCTCAGTACTTCACATTCTCACATTTTGGGAATTTACATGTCCCGAAAAATGGAACCATACCTCGTCAGACATAAATATTAGCTGTGGATCCAAAATTCCATTATACACACTTCCAAGAAACCAATTACAGATCCTTATTCTTGCGGCGAAATCTGCCTGTTTAAGTTTCTGCACAATTCTTTGTTTATAAGGTAACAAGGCGCGAGTTTGTAGGAATCGTATAGTCAGGATATTTCTGAAAAATTCTCCGAACGCGCCTTCTATGGTATTCCACCAAATAAATTCGCTGTTCGACCGCATACTTCATTTTCGATTACTTTCATATGTAACACACGACAACAAGCGACATGCATCCCATTACAACATACTGAAGCAACTAACCGCTGGGATGACGAGTACAACTTGTTTCCCACGCTGCGATCATGCAGCTCACAGCGTCGTCGGCAGAATGATGCGAGGTTTCCTCTTAAAGTGGATTCCCTGTATAATCTAGATAATTATGACGCAAGTGAATCTTTAGGTAGTTTTGAGGAGTGTTTATAATGAATATTATATACTCGTTACTACGTTTGATGCCATTTTAATCTCAACTCTACTAGTTAGACTATTAATTTATATCAGAAAATTATACCATTTTCCCATTATTCTCTGACTTGTGACGTTAACCTTTGAATAAGTCTATTGCTTACCTTTGCCTATGTGACGTTTATTTCCTTCAAACTTTTTAATGAAATGGATGATATTATAAATTTGAATACAATAAGCAAATGTAGAGGAAATGTCATTGATTCTTAAAACTTCCAGAATTTTTTTTTTAGTATGGAGAATGCAAAAAATATTGTGAGAAGCTTATGACAAAAAATTGAAAAAAAAATTGCTGAGGTAGGAAATTTGCAACAGTTGCCAGAGGCTATGCGGAAGAACCAAAATACAGATATTCTATATTTTCTCGCAAGTAACTTATATAAAACTCTTTAGGTATGTGTAATGCCTTCATTGTTTTCTTAGAAACGATTTAGACACTCACATCATAATTAGCTTTTATGCGTGATTTTGGATGTGAAAACCAAATGTAACAGTACTACAATTGTATGAGGAGAAGACTCCCTGAAATGTTATTTAATTATAGTAATAATAATAATAATAATAATAATAATAATAATAATAATAATAATAATAATAATAATAAATGTAATTAATGCCTGGTTTACAATGTACGTATATATTTTCCTGTACCCAAATTATTCAGAATATTTTACATGCAGTATTCCCTATTTTTCCAAACATCAGTTTGATTTTTAATTGAATATTTTAAAACTCTTACTATCTCTTTACGTCAAATCAAACACATTGATTGAGGTCCACAGATATTGGTAACCACACCAAATAAATTTTATTATTTTTATAAAAATATAATTCATCTTCAGTTACTTACATATTTACAAGTACACGTCAAGATTTTCTGGATATTACGTTCCAAGCAGTATTATGAATGTACATTGTTATTACATTATTTTAAAGTTAAATGTTTCATTTTGTACCTGACACACAGAAACACTTAATATCAAATAAAACATAAAGCTTTTAACGGTGTTCTTATGCATATTTTCCAGTACGTATATAATTATATAACTAAGACTAAAATGTTACGAGCCGTGGCCTAGAAGGCCCTTGCCACACCAATCGGCTGTTGGCCTCACATCCACATGTGATACTCCCATAGGTAAACGATTATCCAGCCAGTATAGGGGTGACTTGACGTCATTATGTCGGGGACCTGTTGTTGTAGCTGGATTTCTCTACCTGGAGTCGCTACTTGTTGTAGCTACCTAAATTTCCTCACGATGCTGGGTGGGCATGGGTCCCATACAAGCCGAAATTCCATGAGAAAATATATTTCCCCATAGAGATTCGAACCAGCGCAACTCCGTAGCTATGCGTCAAGCAACTTGCTTTAACCACTCGGCTACGGCGCATTACATATGATTATACAGGGCTATTCAGAAAGAAAGAACAGACTTCAATTTATTTCTTCTAAATTACAAAAAAAATATAAACACAATTCCAACGTTCCTGGAAAGAGAAAAGTTCAAATTTCACTATTTCAAGCATTGAATATGAGCCCCATGTGTTAAAATATCAAAACAGTGGCTTATTTCTTGTCACATTCGAATCAGCTGGTCCCTAGATATTAAAAAATCCGATATCGCAGATTTTCAAGAGTATCAAGCATAGGGGGATAAAAACACGGTTTTTTACTCGTCCATATTCCCCCTGATAAAAATCACAAGCGGTTAGGTCTGGTGACCTGGAAGGCCACCGACGATGAAGCTGATTTTCTACTCCTCCTCTTCAAATTCAACGTCCTATTGGGTCGCCATTTTGATACAACAATCAACATAACAAGCAACAGTCCCAATGTGGCCGTGATCGGAACTTGAAACTTTTCTCTTTACAGGGACGTTGGAATTGTGTTTCTATTTTTTTGAAGTTTGGAAGAAATAAATGTTTTAAGTATGTTCCCTCTTTCTGATTTTCAATATATGATAATATATATATATTATATTATATTAACATATATTGAGTTGTTAGTGAATATTCAAACATCGAATGAATTCAATACTTCTACACCTACATGTCCGATCGATTATACATATTCTTTGGATTATCATTTTGAAAGTATTTTGGTGTTCTATACTAATATAATTAATTAGAAGGAATAAATATTTCAAAGGTAAACTAGGGATAATACCTGAATTCTCAAAGTAAGCCCAGATAGTGCCGCCAACCATCCATCAGCATTCGTTCAGTCGTCATACACACCGCTGCACCTCTCTCCACCACGGCCACTGCATCTACAGCCTCCATCACAGTAGCTGCTCTTTCCGCGGCTAATGCCTCCATATCAGCTGCTGCAACTTCAGCTGCAACTGTAGTCGCCGCTGCCAACAGTGCAGCTCTAACAACCACTCCAACAGTCACACTCGCCTCTATCGACGCACCTAGCATCACTGCTACTCTCACCAATCATCCGTCACCATTCATTCAGTCTACATGTACACAGCTGCAACTCAATCTATCACGGCCACTGCATCTACAGCCTCCATCACAGTAACTGCTCTTTCCGCGGCTAATGCCTCCATATCAGTTGCTGCAACTTCAGCTGCAACTGTAGTCGCCGCTGCCAACAGTGCAGCTCAAACAATCACTCCAACAGTCACACTCGCCTCTATCGACGCACCTAGCATCACTGCTACTCTCACCAATCATCCGTCACCATTCATTCAGTCTACATGTACACAGCTGCAACTCACTCTATCACGGCCACTGCATCTACAGCCTCCATCACAGTAGCTGCTCATTCCACGGCTAATGCCTCCATATCAGTTGCTGCAACTTCAGCTGCAACTGTAGTCGCCGCTGCCAACAGTGCAGCTCTAACAACCACTCCAACAGTCACACTCGCCTCTATCGACGCACCTAGCATCACTGCTACTCTCACCAATCATCCGTCACCATTCATTCAGTCTACATGTACACAGCTGCAACTCACTCTATCACGGCCACTGCGTCTACAGCCTCCATCACAGTAACTGCTCATTCCGCGGCTAATGCCTCCATATCAGCTGCTGCAACTTCAGCTGCAACTGTAGTCGCCGCTGCCAACAGTGCAGCTCTAACAACCACTCCAACAGTCACACCCGCCTCTATCGACGCACCTAGCATCACTGCTACTCTCACCAATCATCCGTCACCATTTATTCAGTCTACATGTACACAGCTGCACACTCACTCTATCACGGTCACTGCATCTACAGCCTCCATCACAGTAGCTGCTCATTCCACGGCTAATGCCTCCATATCAGCTACTGCAGACTTCAGCTCACAACTACAGTCGCCGCTGCCAACAGTGCAGCACTAACAATCACTCCAACAGTCACACCCACCTCTATCGACGCACCTAGCATCACTGCTCCTCTCACCATTCATTCGTCACCATTCATTCAGTCTACATGTATACAGCTGCACCTCACTCTATCACGGCCACTGCATCTACAGCCCCCATCACAGTAGCTGCTCTTTCCGCGGCTAATGCCTCCATATCAGCTGCTGCAATTTCAGCTGCAACTTTAGTCGCCGCTGCCAACAGTGCAGCTCTAACAACCACTCCAACATGCACACCCACCTCTATCGACGCACCATGCATCACTACTACTTTCACCAATCATCCGTCACCATTCATTCAGTCTACATGTACACAGCTGCACCTCACTCTATTACGGCCACTGCATCTTCAGCCTCCATCACAGTAGTTACACTGCCTCCTGTTACTTTCCGCTTCATCTGTAGTCGCCGCTGCTACACAGTGCCGCTCCAACATCCACTCCACTTGCATTCGCCTCCATCTACGCACTACCGTCACTACTACTGAAGTCATTCCTGAAATGAAAAATCATATCCTACCAGATTTAGATACATAACGTCCAAAAGCATAAGAACATCCGTGGGTTGGCTTTATGTTTCATATACGTCACATAATGACCTGACAGTATTTTTCTAACTGAAGAATTATATTAGGTTCAACACTGTAATATGCACCAATCTTCATGTGCTTACAGGCCTCTAAGTCGTGTTTCACAAACTCTGATTTTTACAGGACATAATATTTACACAGAAGTCAATCGTAATGAAGAAAGTAATGTATATTCATTCATTCGTTATTAATAATATTTTTGGCGCATTTTCAAATTCTTAAAATATTACAGAACGTATCTTTAACTTCCAATCTATAAATGGTAAAATAAACGAGTACTTTCAGTTCAAAGAATAAGTACGTATTCATACACCATTCAATATATTATGTTGATTTTTAGCCTACTAGAATAGACTGATGTTTTTAACAAATCATTAATAATTTTATATTAGTATTTATTTTGTTTGCTTGTTTATACTGACTTGAACCACTAGTAACACTACCACAAACTTTAGTCAATTTGAAACTTATCTGTAGATGAGTGTCTTTTTTCGAGTTTTATAGATCTGCCAGATCCAGAAAATACGTCGTACTACGGTAGACAGGATATGAATCTGCGACTGTAAGATTACAGACAATACAGTATGTCTGTGAAATTATTTCCTATAATTTGTAGCATTCCTGAGGTACTGAAAACAGCATCTTGTAGACCTATAAGAAAATTTGTAACGATTTATTTTAACACTTTTTTGGTTGAATGTTGACGATAAAATCTGTAATATTAAGAATGACATATTTTACCTATATAGACTATTGTTGTATAATATACATGATTCCTAACTATAGCTTTTTTTAAATAATAATTTTCCTATAAGTCGTTATAGCTCTTAGAAATGTTATACTATTAATATTTAAAGTATTTTATCTGATGAATAAGTAGTGCTTCAATCAAGTTATTTTTTCGGTTGTCGATTAGGATTTCCTCCAAATATACTCCTTCTCGAGTGTTCTCCCGGCGTTTACTACCCAAGATTAAGGATGTCTTGTATGTTTGATTTTTCCTCCCACTATCTTCAATAATGTTTCAGTGAACCTAGAACAGTACAATGCACAAATGTACAGTAATGTTTAAAAAGTGGGAAAACATGAACAAGTCATCTGTGCTGTAAACTCCTACATTTACATAACACATAATTTCAAATTAAATGGATTATGTTCGATAATATCATTCTGTAGAAATGTACAGCTTTTAACTTGTTAAATTCAATGCAATATAAACCAAATATGTTTGTTGTTATAGTTACCTCATTTATAGCGATCTTCAAGTTTTAACAAATAACATTCCTAATATTCATTGTTATCACAATTTATGTCAATTTATGTATTAAAATGTTTTAAATAATATAATTTAATTATAATATAATTTAAATAATATAAAAGCTGTTTTGCGTCCAATGACCTTGTGTCTCGTTAAATTCAAGATTTTCTGGGTTGAAATAATCAGTTCTGATCAATTGTTCCCTATCTCAAAATACACAGTTTGCAATCCTTTACTGTCAGTTTAAATGGTTAGACACTCCCTGAGTGTGTGTAGACTCTACAGTCTCTCTCAAACAACAAACTACTAACTAAATCACTGTCCTCTACCGTACCCAGATATTCGCGCTCATGCGGACATAAACTATCCCTCTCCTGAACTAACGTTTTCAGTCGTTTCCCATAATAAATCCACTTCATTCAAATAGCGCTAAATTTTATTCTCCCACCACATTCTTGGCCTGCTAGTTTTCCATCTGGTTTACTTAAGTTTCAATGCTCCTGTTTCATTTCTCGTTCGTGCTACACATCCTACGCATCGCAATCTACGAAACCTGACTGTTTTTATTATATCTGGTTTACTTTAAAAAACAAGGATATCGCTGTTATTCAATCTCTCTGATATTCACTCCTCTATTCGTACTGTTCTTTTTTCCGTTTATCCAAATTGTCGTAAGGATTTTAGTTTAAAACACATTGGTAATATTTTAAATCCTCTCTTAATTAAAACGACTATGTTCCGCATACATATAGCAAAACTCGAAGAATACATACTTTCCGTCGTCTGCAGAATAAGTAACAGTTCATCGCCAGACACTGAAGCTAAGAAATAACATGTCGCTTGCTACATTAAATCGCATTTTTTATGTTGTTCGCATTAATCAGAATTGAAAAAAAAAATATATATATAGGACTCCTCTTGGGTGTCTCTCGTTTAGAAATTGTTGCATGCATTCTTGCTTCTCTTAACAAATTTGCCATTATTCCATGTTTTCCTAAGAATGCTAATCTTACACCGAAGGACCAATAATAACAAAACGGTAGCGTCTTAGAAAAACCAAGACTTTTAAGAGAAGCAAAAATATTAAACATTCTAAACGAGAAAACGCCCACAGACCGAAATCTATTATATAAATAGAACGCCGACATCAGTATCAATTAGCATGCCGAAATTAAAAATGTTTTTCGAAAGCCTTTTATTCTTAATAATTTAAACGAAGTTTTCTAATAAAATAAATTTATAATTGATGAAATACGGATAAAAAGTTATTATGTTACTATTTAAACATTTGATTTTTAACAAATGTTCGTTTTTGTTAAGATTAAGATATCTTAAAATTAAACCGACCGAAGTCCTAGTAAATATTTAATGTTTGAGATTATATTCCAACTCTAGTTTCAACCAATCTGAGTTTTCCTTGCAACTCATGTGCAATGGTTAACTGACTTACGTTGCGATGTGGAATTATTTTTGCACCAAGCGTTCAACGCGTTTCCAAACAATAGTTATTGATATCTATTTTTGTTATAGGATTGGATTTCCTAATTCCATTTCTATATTTGCTTTGTACTTTTTAAATGCTTGACTGAACCTTTTAATGCGGGATTACGATCAACATTCATTGACAATTCGTTCCTGTGCGTTTGGCGAAACAATTTACCTGGCCCATTCATGCAGGGTTGATAGAAACGCTGAACTATTCCAATTTCGGACTATATATTAGATAATATTTAAACACAATCATGCCATTTTCCGATATCAAATAATAACCGTGCGTTATAATAACCTTTTATAAACACGTCTGTCTTCAACTTAAAAAGCTAACAAAAGTAATTCCAGTATCTCAAAATAAATTCAACAACCTTGTTTTTTTTGTTAAGCTTCGTTATTAGTAAGATCACTTTGGGTTAGGTTTCAATATCGCACATCTCTTTCAAATAGCATTTTTCTTTTTCCTCACAGGAATAAACCTCAAACTTAAATTTAAAAAAATATATATGTAACACTAATGTTACTTATCCATTTCTAATGTACTTTGGATGTTAGGCCAATTCTTCGGGCGGTTAGATTTTTATAATTGTTTAATTATGGATTAAACTTAAAATAAAATTTACTGTCCCATCTGTAATAAAAAACATGAGGTTGATGTTAAACAATGGGAATGACGTCACAACAATCAGTTTAATAAGTGTAATTATTCTTTTTTCTGTCCAACATTTCTATATTATTCTTACCTAAAACCAGTAGTTTATTTATTTTTGCCATGTGATACTTATTTACAATTCGTAGGAAATATTAACATTGGAATTATTATTGCCCGAATCTAGATAATAAAATAATCCTTTATAAAACTTAACTGTCTCAACCTATGCTATTAGCCAAATCGTTAAGTTTTGGTGTGCTATACATCTGGAGTGGCCAGAGGTGGGGCGAACTCTCGCCGAATCAGAGTGAGAAAGAATATAGAGAGGGGATGTGTCGTAGTGGGATAGAGAGTTAAACTCCACTTTTGGAAATGTGATATTTGAAATCTCAAACTTTCTTGTCAACTGTGAAAATTTTTATTTACACGTAAGCTCATATAAGTTCCCCAACCTTAAGAAAATCTGGCCTCATGCATTAAAAAAACACACGACGCACGCCAGAATTGGATTAACTCGTGTGTAATTTAATAATTCCCATAGTTTCGCTTGCATCTGCTCCTAAATTGCAATCAGCATGTCTACCTTCAGTCTTCCTGGTTCTAGTTTTCCAACTAGATACCAGATTTCACTTTGATCAGTGAACCAAACGTTTGTTATGAGAGTCATTTAATTTGGGAATAAAATTCTGTGTTTTTCCATAATATTTAGTGGTCTTATTAGAACATTGGGGATACACGTCTGGTTTCAAGACAAGAAACTTTAAGGAAATAATTGGACTAGAAAAGCAGTCACGTGTAATAATACTGACCATATGAAAAGGTTGTATAACTATTGAGGGGTTAGAGATACAGAAGGTGTTCGCAAATCTCATAGTGTAGCTGTATCGACAAATCTAAATCAGTGGAAAACGAAGCGCACTGACAGAGATGGAAAAAGGAAAAACAAGTCAGAAGGAAAACAGAGCTGTAAGAAGAGAAGGAGATGATGACCAGGCACACCTATGGAGAGTTCTAGGTGTAACCACTGTCAGATACAGATGATAATGTTATGAACTTCATCGTCATATTCTCGTATTGGCATTTTCCACATAAAGGTACACCATATTTCTAAAACTATTGAACCCAGTGAAACCATTTTTTTCAGGGATTACTTACTTCCAAATATTGAATTCATTTTGATAAAAACTGAAGTCATACTATGAACATAAATAATGTTATGCCCAATATATTCCTTACTGTCAATATAAGTTTGATTACATAGAGTATAAAGTTGTAATTTCAGACCAAAATTGACATATTACTCATTTTACATCAGTGATTTAACACACTTCAGAGGACCGTCCAAAGTTACATCTGATTTGGCTAAGTAGTTTGGAGTAAGTTTACTGGTATTAATAACGGTATTTCTTTCATTAGTGAAGGAAATTTTTCTAAAAAATAACAATTATACCAAAATTAAGCTATTCAAATCTGATGTATGCAAATTTGTATGTTGATCTGTCAAAATTGTAGCATTGGTTGATGGTTTTTCTAATGCCTGCATCCCACAGACCATCCCCTTATAAATGTGTAATGACTAGTTTGAATTGCATATAATTATGTGTATAATAGAATTCAGGAGAATTATGAAATAGAAGTCCCACCTTTGTGGGTCCCTTAAGTTGCGTGCTGCCTGTACCGCGGGTTCCGGGCGATTCCCGGTCGGACAATGGCACCTGGGTGAGGTTTTTCGGGGTTTTCGTCACCTGTAATACAATGTCATGAGAACTTTAAGGCCAAACGGTCCCCGACAATCATATGGCTATCGTCATCACCCTTATCATTATCACCCACCATCATCCTTATCGG
Source organism: Diploptera punctata (assembly GCA_030220185.1). Taxonomy (NCBI): domain Eukaryota; kingdom Metazoa; phylum Arthropoda; class Insecta; order Blattodea; family Blaberidae; genus Diploptera; species Diploptera punctata. The sequence goes on from JASPKZ010006018.1 coordinate 55,560, forward strand.
TGGAAAGCAATGGGAAGCTACCACACCTACAATTCTCTAGTAAACCTGCAAGATAGCAGAAAATGCTATGAGGGGGGGCAGTGAAGGCCTTCTTTCGGGCGAATTACTATTGATTGATGGGTCAATATCATTACATTCTTCATCGGTGTGGGAATCAAACGGGAACTCCACAACCTATAATTCCCTAGTAAAGCTGCAAAGCATAGAGAAATTCTATGATTGCAGTGAAGATCTGCCTCGGCACAATTTCTATGATGAATGGATAGAATAGAAATTAGGATACAGACAAGGAGGAAGGGAATACATAAAGAGAGAGCGAACCCATCTGGGCATCAGATTTTTTTTCAACAATGAACTAGTTAACAAAAAGATAAGAAAGATGAACTAATTCATTGCACTAATGGAGGGAACAAACGAATATATTTATTGCATTAGACCATCTCTAAATTGGTATGATATTAGATTCCCACAATCCGTTTTTGAGACTCATAGTGGCTAATCTGAGGAGGCGTTACTGAAACGAGCCAACAAGTGACTGATTAACTAACTCACGCACTATCGAACCGTAATTCATGGCCGTCAGACATAAGCTCTCCATTACGACGTCCCTATCCGTCCTGATCCAATGTTTTTCCAATTATCCCCTGTATAATCTACCTCCCTCAAATCATAGTCAATTTTAATTCTCCCACCTCATTCTTGGGTCTACCAACTAGGCGTTTTCACCTCTGGTTTGCTCACAAAAGCTTCCATCATGTTTTTCATGCTGATCCCCATTCGTGCCGCATTCTGTCATCGCAATCGACAGACATAACTTTTCTCATATATCTGGCTCCTATCAGACATGTTATTTCACTGGTTATGCATCTTCTCCAGTCTCCAGTCTGTTTCAGCTCTCTTTGGTCCAATATTGCCTAAGAACTTTTATTCTCTAATATCGCACTCTCCTTTCCTCCCTTAGCGTAAGAGTCCATGTTTTCGTATCCATATAATATAACATTGGTGAATATAGGTTTTATTTTAATGTAACCTTTTTTGAAAGGAGTTGGGAAGTCAAGAGTCCTCTGTAATGCCTAAATAACATCATTTCCAGACTTGAGCCTATGTTTATTTTCCATTGTGCATCCATTGATGTTTGTGATTATTGTTCCTAGTATTTGCATTCATTCCCACTTCCTCAAAATTCCCTCATTGTGTCATTGCTGTTTCAATTCCATTATATAATGTTTTTCCCATATGTGCCATAATATTTAGTTTTATAGATATTTACACCCGTCCCCAATGTCTGGTGTTACTCGGTAGCGTTGCTTGCTAGCCAATTGATTATTGCAAAGATAAATACCAATTCGTAGTATTACAGTCCAGGATTGATAATCGGGCAAGAGACTAACCAGGATTCTTACTAAATTCCTGGAATTTCTTAGATGGGGACAGAGTTTAGCTTTCTAAAATTGCCATCGCTGCCATTAGAGGATCAATACAATTTAATGAAACCTCTTCAAAATTTTCTACTTTATCAGTATTATACTTAATTACAATTTGAAATTGTTTAATTTAATTTACAAATGAATTTAATCATTTCGAAATTAATGTCATATCACTTTGTCCTTGAGGCAAACCTCTAATAAGTAAAGTTGTATAGAATAAGATTCACTTATAATTTAATCGTCATACAACGTTCTCCTGTATTATCGAAAGTGTTTGAATAAAATAACGAACTCAAACAAACCCACGTCAACGAACGTCTAAAAACACTTTATTTTGTTGGTCTGTTTTCTTTCGTCTGATTTAAGTAAACACACCAATTTTCGCACTATAAACATTACATATGTTATGCATTTTTTAAATTTAATTGGTTATATTCTAATGTCTTATATCTTAAATGCCTTCTGTTGGCCGCCAATTTGCGTCTCTCTTTAGGTTTGTTTATAGTTTTATTTTTGTTTAAATATTTTTATTTGTTTTTAATATATTTTTTAAATATGGTTACAATGATTTCATAATACGATTATTGTTCAATTAGAAGAATTGTGCCAACCACATAGTGAACTACTTATATTGATATATATTTGGCATCATAAAGACTCTTCGCTTTTGGTTTCTGGATAGATACGTCACTTGACTTCAAGAACACTCGAGCATAACCATTATTGGTGTCTCGTTAAAGAATTAATTAATTTCTACAGTAAGTTCTACATTTATTCTAACATAGTTAAGATAATAGTTTACAATAACGTGTTTAATTAAAATTTTGAGAAATAAATAAGCAAGTGCTTACTAAAAATTGTGAATTATAAGTAGTCAATATAAATCTACTTATTTTACTCATCTAACTATCATTGTTAGAAATTAACGTAAATACACCAGAAACTTCTTCCACATATTCTAATGGAATGTGGGTGTTACACGTTCAACAGATAAAAAATTAAAATGTTTAATCCGCAACACGTGTTACATACCGGACGTTAGTTTATATACCCTACCCTAATGGTTCCATATGTTTAAATTATAACATTCTCTATTTTAGATTTGTTTTATTTTTATTATTATTATTATTAGAATAATAATAATATAATAATAATACTAATAATACTAATAATAGCTGTAGGTCACCTGCATAGTTAAGGCATAAGGTTAAGAATAAATTTAAAAATATTCTTACACACATCCAAATTCCCAAACAATGACATAAATGTACATTGCACTTCTCTTCTACAATTTTTTATTATTATTACAACATATGCGTATTCAATCAGAGTTAACGATTTGAACATCTAAAATGCACCAAATAGAAAGTCAGATAAAACCCATTAATGACATATAATCAAATTAGTTGTCGAGAAAATGATATTTAACAACATGTATTTGTAGCCGTGACATAATGCCAGGTGGCTGCAAAACCCCTGATACGTGGGACGGAAATTGCAGGAGCGGGCAGAGGCTACTGTGAAATAAGTGGAATAATAGGAATATGGATTGTTCGACAGACTTATCTTGTACCTAGTGTCAATATTGTGGTAAGAAGAGAACTTCTCAAATCCGGATGCCAGGTAACTAGGATTGTAGGAATTCAGAAGCCTTGAAACTACGTGAAATAGAGTACACTTACGTCTTCAGGCATCACATTATTCCTAAGTACTGAAAACTTCGTAATTCCAAATAATTATTTTTGTATCTCTGTGCATTACAATTATAATTGTGATTTGATTATAATCCGTTCTGTTGCCGCTGTCCTTTATTACTTATTACTATTTATCACGCTATGTATTTTACTATTCCTTCCTTTGAACCGAATTATTTTATTTTTATTTCAGAAATTATTCATTTTAATTAGCTTTTAATTAATACCGATGCATGTATATTTAAGAAGCGAATCAATTACCTGTACATAATAAGTGATTTGTTTAGAAGACTCCCACTTGTCTATTATTCCAAATTAAACCCCTATTTAAAAACTGTACTTTTCTACACACTTACGCAATAATTTTAAAGTAATCGGTCGTCCAAAGTTTAGAGCTGAAATTTGTATACCTATTAGGTCCTAGGAACAAACGCTTTAGAGTACATAAAATCTACATACCCTACTTAGTTTTTATGACATTTTCCACATTTATGTCAATAGCGTAACCATAGCTCTTCAATAATAGAGACAAGAAACACAACAATGCCAACATGTTATCATCTAATTACGCTTCCTTGTTTCGCGGAATCAACTATAAGCGTATTATGATATATGAAGGTTACAGTTCCTCCATGGTATCTTACCTTTGTGGTGAGTGGCTTGCGTGCTTAAATGTTCCCAGAGCTATGGCCGTGGTAGATGCTGCCGATATTGGTTACCCATGCGGGACTAGTCGAAGGTGATACGCCGACGAAAAAGTACTTGTTCGAAAAGAGTGACGACTTTCACGCACCGTAATACAACCTCAACAAATGCGACTGGGTTCAACTGGGGTAAAATTTCCGGAGGTCCAAAGAGTCCCCCGTCGGTCTTGGGCGGGGACTACTGAAGGAACCCATGCCAACCTCAAACCAGGGACATATTCATAGGACATGGATGTTCGGAAAAAACACTACGTGCACTAAGAATAACGCGGAATTAGATTAATCGCCTGCATATAGTCGCTCTACGGAAGGTAGGTGGCCGGAGACGGTAGTCATGAATCAGAAGTTTTGCGTAATCCTACGGGGGTGCGAAAGACTTCATTTGGAACAGTTTTTTTTAGGAGAAGATTTCCTATCCTCTATCCGAGATATGAAGTTTTTGTTCGTGATAGGACATCATACATAATTCTAAAGGATTAACAACATGACATTGGCATTGGTACATGCCCCTCCCACAAGAAGATAAAGATTAAAGAGCAAGAGGTTCTAGGAAAATTAGAAGCTTATTTGTAGCCTTTCACGATATCACATCTGAAAATTGTCTAGGAGATTTTATGCAAAAGTGGGGCTGGAAATAATTCAAACCAACATAGGCAAATTCAGTCTCCATTAGATAGTAACGCAACGGTGTTAGTTAGTCTCATTTGCCACAATCAAATAATCTCATTGTTAAGAGCACAACATTTCAGCATAGGATATTTCATAAATACACCTAGCGGGACGTCCCAGATGAGAAACTCGGAACCAGATCGATCATGTCTAGTGATAAACGCTGCACAGTTATCATAGATGTTAGAAATCAGTAGAGGGAGAACCTGCAATCGGATCAATCGTCTGGGCAGAGTGAAAGTCAGACAAACGGGGCTTCGCTTATGAGGGAACAAACCTAAAGATGTGCTGAAATTGAATAAAAAACTTAAAAAAGCAGGACATGCGGGCAAGAATACACATCAAAATTGTTAATCGATTTAGTACTGGAATTTCAGAGGCAATGGGGCAACGAAGATAACCTTTTAATAAAGAATGGAGGTATAAGAGATTCGATTACATGGTCAGCATCAGAAAACATTGTTGTTTAAAAAAGCAAACAGGAATGGTTTTTGATGAGGAATGTGCCGCATTGTAAAGAACAAAGCTAGCAAAAAGAATGTTACACGAGCCAATGGGTAATTTAGGCAATGGGTAAGTATTAGCGGGAAACTACCAAGTTTACTAAAGAGTAAAAGAGGGAATAATTTAAGAGAGCATGATCTTTAAATGAACGCAAAATAGAAACATTAGAAGATATATCATGGAATTAGCCATAAGAAAAAGGGTTTCAGGCTAGAACAACATCATTCGGAATGAAAATGGGCTATGCTTGCATATTCAGGAGTATATTAAATAGATGGAAGTTACTTTAATCAGCCTATAAATGTTACATACAGAACAGGACATTAGAGGAAGGAAATAATGTACAGACAGCAGAAATGCTAGTCGCAGGCCAAGTCTTAAGGTTGAATGGCGATTGAACAATTGAGATGTATAAAGCATCATTTCAGATGAGATCCCAGCAGAAACTGATAAATCATGGGGAGCAAAAATTGATGGACAAGCTACGCTGTTCTAGATGATTGGAAAAAAGAAGCTCTTCAGATGAATGGGAAGGAAATCATTATCATACCAATTTATAAAAGGAGATAAAATGATTGCAATATCTACAAGGGGCATCTCCTTTAGCTTTCCAACTCGGTACAAATTCTACAAATATATTAGTAAGACGACTTACGCTTACGCCTATATTGATGACATTCTAGGATAACATCAATTCATTTAAGAAACAGGTCTTCCACAGATCAAGATTTTTTTAGTATAATACAATTTTTAGAAAGAAATGGGAATAGAATGGTACTGTCATCAACCTCAACTGAAATGAGTACCAGACTCTTGTTCGAGGGGTAAAGGCGGCGTCCGCAGGGTTTACAACCGGCTGACATTAAGTGCCGATGTCTAGAAAAGTGGAGCCTTAATATCCACACCCAAGGCCGCCGGTTCTGTTGTGGGATCACTTTACTTTACTTTAGCGATCAACTGTAATGTGACCTTCAAACAAAGCATATAGCAATCTTAAGAGGGAGAAGTTATATAGTCTCCTGCTGGCGTTCGGAATTCCAAATAATTAGTAGACTTATACGAATGTGCTAATGGCACAAAGAGTATGGGTGCGTGTCGGCAACAGTTTTCGGCACTTTTGAAAATCCAGAATGGGTTGAAGCAAGAAGATTCACTATCTCCTCTACTAATTGGATTTGTACTAATGCATTACATAAATCTAGAGAAGGATGAAGGCGTACCAACTCAATGGTAATTAAAAGCTTTAGCGTATGCTGATGATGTAGTACTATTGGCCGATAGCAAAGGAGAGGGTATCGGATCATCGGACAACACGCACTACACTATTTGAGTAAACACTAAAAATTAGGACGGAATAAAAATCAATAAAACTACATATATGTCACACGTAGAAATACATTAGATAATGGCAATGGACACTAATGAAAATGAGGGATGTGAGAAGTGAGCTGAATTCAAATAACTGGAACAATAATCACGAACAGTAATTAAATGCACAAAGAAATTTAACATAGGCTCAATTCTGGGAAATGCGTGCTTATGCATTGGCAATGACGTTGATCTCCCAACTCTTTCAAAAAACGTTAAAACTGAAAATATATAAACTATTATCTACCCTTATATTATATGGCTCGAAACATGGACTCTACTTTAAGGGAGGAAAGGAGATTACAGTATTCGGAGAATGAAGTAACTTTAGGAAAATTTTTTGGACCAAAGAAGATGACAGACAGAGAATAAAAGACTACATAACAATGAACTACGTGGTCTGTTTTATAGGAAGCCAGACTATAATAGAACAGTTTAAATCTCGTATATGCGATGGTCAGACATGTTGCACGTATGGAGATAAAGGCCTTGCATGGAGCTTCTTGTAGAAAGCCACGGGAAAACGCCCCAGGTTCGTAGACAAGAATAATGTGGGAGAATAACAATAACTATGATTTGAGGGAAGTGATTAGACAGGCAATGATTTAATGCATTAGCTCAGGATAAACCTTATAGACTAATACATTACTTGAGCATTACAAAATTAAGATATTTTTGGTAAAAATTGAAATAAAGTTTAAAGTACTTTTTTGAAAGATTTAGAAAATAGACCATCAACTATCATTGATATTTTTTATGTATAACCAAATCATCGATGTTTTTACCATTATTGAATGCCAATTGTTGTATAACCACGCCAATTTTTTTTTTAGTTACTGGTCGTATGGCATTCATTTAGACCCAACAACGTACCCAGGCAATCAACGGTACAGGGATCTGAATTTTTATTGAAACATAATTCTGTCAAAATGCTCATTACTAGGTAATTTTGTTCATAAACTTAGAGATACTTAGTTTGGTCATCGCATTTCGACACAGTGTGTGAACAAAATTCAGGAAATATTCAACACAACTATTATGTTAAGATGTACTTTTCATAATTTGAATGTAGACTATCCCTCCTGCCAATGATTCTCCGACTATTAAGATATCTACGACAGTGTTGCCGATATGGATATTCAGTTGGAGTACCGCTCTATTTAGGCAGTTGCAGAGTACGCTGATCAACATCTCACAATTCCAAACCTTCTAGCGTGCTATAAGCAGCGTCAAGATAAGGATTGGTAGTACTTCACGTGACTCCGACTTCACCATTTCCTATTGGCAGTAGAGAGAGTTTCTCCCTTAACCCCCCTGTAACCTAAACTTCAGAGCCGGGGATATGCGACTGGTAGTGTAGATTGTAAAAACCAGGTTGTGTGGTATTTGAATTGATAGACAGATTCTTACACACACAGCACAACACTTTCATTTCTTTATTTCACGACAGGTTTCTCGAAATGTCGTGATTCCATGTTTATTTGTGGCATAAACGGTAAAAAAACGCTACATTATATCATGTAATAGGAGATTAATGTAGTCCACTATATAGTCCAAGCTTCGTATAGGGCCTACAAGCCTAAACAACAAACCGTAATTAACAAACTAATAAAATGGTAATTTTATTCCAGTAACCCATGTAATCGCCATCCTTATAGGTACTTTATCAGTGGCACACGCCACTCGGCCTTCATTGGCACACCTTTCGGAGAGGGATTTTTTTACTACGGGATATATTTGACTACATAAGACACGAGGGCCTTGAATTAAGAGTCCGTGGTTTTCTTCTACGTACTGAGATACAGTTTATGTATTATGTTCAGTTTAACTTTTTTTCAGAAAGTTGGGATGACAGAAGTCCCTCAATAATACATACTAGCAACATTACCAGGATGAGTCTAAGTCAATTTATTTCTGTACATCATGAGTTTAGGATCCATTTACGAAATGTATGTTTTTTTATTATCCTCCACCTCCACGCTATGGTTAATAATGCGTCAGCATAAAAGAACACGCTGGTTTCCTTTGATTGTACATTCTCTTTATCCTCTTAAATTTTATTGGCCTACGACCGCTGTTTTAAAAAATTCAATCCTCGCAATCAACCAAGAGTTCTTGTGCACTTGCCAATATATAAACATCACCAAATAAATTACAATCAAATGTAGTTACCGTTATAGTGACAATATTTACCCTTGGGGGGTGCATTATGTTTTTACATTTTAAAGAAAACAAAGTACATGATACATCGCCATAGCAATGTTGAAGTTACGTTGAGATCTACATATAATATAATATTTTGTTTGTTTTTTGACCTAATAAATGTTAATTACTTTTATGTATAAAATACGCACTCCATTTAAGCGCAAACCTTTTACCGTTGCAGCGGCTCTCCATTTCCGGCTATTGTGCTGCACCGGGGAAATGTTCCCTTACTACCGGCAATTGAAGAAAGTTAAAGCTACACAATACATATAACTGAACTAAGTTAGCTTTTAAAAAAATAGGCTACACATTGTGCTTATGACTCATACTCCCATTTTTTGAGATACTTTGAAAACTACCCCCGTCGCATAAGACATGCCCACAGATCATTTAAATAAATATCTGCAACTTTCCCCCTAATTCCGCTTCCGAATACACGCATTGCACGTGTTATTTCGACCTTCAGTTCTTCTAGGTATGAGATTATTTCGGTAAACGTTTCCTTTACGTATCCTCCCCAAGAATAATAATCATTTTCAGGTCCGCTGATCAGAAGCCATAAACCTGTGGCTAGTTATCCATATCCTGTCATCGAAAACTTACACTTAAAGTTTCTACAGAATTATTAGTGTTATCGCTGGACACTAACCTGTTGAAATATTCTTAATATTTTTTCCTCCTATGCCAGTTCATATGGAATGGACAATATTGTTATTGCTAACTCCTGCGTTTACACTTTTTCAAAAATAATGGCCGTATTAATTATCCGCCGTGCTCTTACGCATACCAAACCCCTACTTTACTAATGGAATCCAAGGCTCTTTCTTTCTGAAATGGGGGTACTTTTCCTCCGTACTCCACATTCGCACTTTTGCTAATTTCATGTCCCAAAGATGGAAACATGCCTCGCCAGACACTAGCGTTAGCTGTGGAGATCTAAAATTCCATTATACACACTTCCAAGAAACCAATACAGAACCTTCTTCTTGCGGCGAAATCTGTCTAACTTCCTGCAGCAAACCTTTCTTCATAAGGTCGAATTTCCAGCAGTTCCGGTCGCCTTGTAGGCTGACTCCTTGGATATGTTTAGTTTCCTGCGCCAAATGTTTTAGTGAGTTTCTTAACTTACCACTATAACTTACACTTACAACTTACTGACTCTCGCAGCCCGAATATCCAGAACTTTCCTCTACGTTTAAACGTGCCTTCAACGTTTCTTCGTATTCAAAAACTGAACCTGTTGTATGCACTTCTCATCAACTTTCGAAAGCACGATTTTTTGTAGGAACGATAGTCGTAATATATTTGATAAATCTCCGAACGCGCCTTCTATGGTATTCACCAAACAAACGCTCTTCACCGAGCCTTCATTGCATTTGTCCCGTTTCCGTTCTTATGTAACATACGACAACAAGCGACATGCATCCCACTACAAAAAACAAACACACGAGCCTAACCGCTGGATGTTTTGTGAAACTTGTCTCCCACGCTGCGCTCGTTACTGCTCCCAGCGGCGTCCGGCAGAATGATGCGACGTTCCTCGTAAGTGGATTCCTTGTATACTCTCGGTAATTAATGACACACAATGAATTTTTAGACTATTGTCAAGAGTGGTTTAATAATGAACCTTAACCTCGTTACAAAATGTGTTATGCACAAAAAAAATACATTCAATTTCAACTTTAACTAGTTAGTAATTTATATAGAAAATTTATCATTTTCCCCCTTTACTGTGACTTGTGACGTTAACGTTTGAATAAGTCATTGTTAACTTTTGCCAAGGTGACATTTATTCCCTTCATCCCAATTTAATGATATGGATGATATTATGAATTTGAATACACCAGAAATTATGAACACGCAATTGTAAAGTAAAATCATTGCTTCTTTAAAACTTCAGATTTTTTTTTAGGATGGAGAATGCGAAAAAATATGGAGAAGCTTTGATAAAAAAAATTGAAAAAAATGGCTCAGTTGAAATCTTTATACATTGCGAGAGGCTATGTGGAAAACCAAATTAATAGATATTATATTTTCCTCGCATTTAACTTATTAAAACTGTTTAGGTATGTGTCCGACTTCATTGTTTTCTTAGCAACGAATTATGGCCACACATCTAATTAGCTTTTATATACGTTGTTTTGATGTGAAACCAAATTAACATTACTACCATGTATGATGAAAGTCTCTGTAATGTTATTAGTTATGGTCAATAATAATAATAATATACTCATACATTACTTGCCTGGTTTTACAATTACTTATATATTTTTTCCGTACCCAAATCATTCAGAATTTTTTACATACAGTTTTCCCTACTTTTCCAAACATCATTTGATTTTTATTTATAATTTTTAAAACTATTTACTATCCCTTAACATAAAAACAACCACACCTGATTGAGTTCCCAGATTTGTGACAAGACAAACATTTATTATTTTTATAAAATATAATCATCTTCAGTTACTTATATATCGACAAGTGCACGTCAAGATTTTCTGGATATTACGTTCCAGCAGTATTATGAAGTGCATTGTATGATATTATCTTAAAGTTAATGTTTGATTTTGTATCCTTAAACAGAAAACTTCATATGAAATAAAACAGAAGCTTTTAACAATAACGGTGTTTCTTATGCATATTTTTCCATACGTATAGAATTATATAACTAAGACGAAAATGTCAGGAACCTTCGGCCTAGAAACCTTTGCCCAACCATCGCTGCTGGCCTCAAAATCCATATGTGGCTAGCTCATAGGTAGATGATTACCAGCCAGTATAGGGGTCACATTTTCGGTCATCACCGTTGTAGCTTGATTTCTCTACTGTAGGTCCGCTACTTATTGTAACTACCATAAATTCCTCACGAGGAGGGTGGGCACGAGTCCCATACAAACCGAATTCCATGAGAAATATATTTCCCCATAGAG
>JASPKZ010006023.1:0-12753 GCA_030220185.1 Diploptera punctata
GATGAGATCCCCAGCAGAACTGATAAAATAGGGGGAGAAAAATTGCGGACACGATACGTTGGTGACTTTAGTATGATTTGGGACAGAGAAGATCTTCCAGATGATTGGAAGGAACAATTATCGACCAATTTATAAGAAGGAGATTAAAACTGATTGACCAACTACAGGGGCCTTCATTACTTTCAATTCGTACAAAAATTCTAACAAATAATTAGTAAGCCGACTTACTCCTCTATTGATGACATTCTAGGAGATCATCAATGTGGATTTCGAAGAAACAGGTCTCACAAGCCAGATTTTCGTATAAGAAGATTTAGGAAAGAAATGGGAATATAATGGTCTGTACATCAACTATATGTAGACTTCAAAAAGGAATGATTCAATAAAGGGGAGAAGTATATGGTGTCTGCTGGAGTCGGAATTCCTAAAAAAGTAGTTGACTTATACGAATGTGTCTAAATGGGTCAAAGGGTTAGGTTGCGGTAGGCAAACAGTTTTAGACACTTTTGAAATCAGAATGGGTTGCGCAAGGGTGCACTATTTCCTTATTTTTCATTTGTACTGAGCTGCATTAACTCTTTAGAGAATGAGGAAGGCTTACAACTCAATGGTATTAAAGTGTTAGTTTATGCTGATGATGTAGTACTGGGCGGATAGCGAGGAGATACTAAAGGCCAACACGCACACACTATTGCGTAACACTAAGAAAAATTTGGACTGGGAAGTAAATATCACTAAAACTAAAATATATGGTCACACGTAGAAATTCAGTATATAATGGAAATGGACCGGCTAATGACAAATGAGGGAAATTTGAGGAAGTGACTGAATTCAAATACCTAGGAACAATAATCACAAATAGGAATGAGATGCACAAAAGAAATTAAACATAGGCTCAATTCTGGAAATGCATGCTATTTATGCATTGCAGAGACTTTTGATGTCCCAACTCCTTTCAAAAAGCGTTAAGCTGAAAATATATAAAACTATTATTCTACCAGTTATATATATGGGTGCGAAACATGGACTCTTACTTTAAGGGAGGAAAGGAGATTACGAGTATTTGAGAATAAAGTTCTTAGGAAGTTTTTGGACCAAAGAGAGATGAAACAGATAGGTGAATGGAGAAGACTACATAACAATGAACTACATGGTCTTTATAGGAAGCCAGATATAATAAGAAACAGTTAGTCTCGTAGACTGCGATGGGCAGGGACATGTTGCACGTGTGGGGATGAAAGACGTGCATGTAAGCTTCTTGTAGGAAAGCCAGAGGGAAAACGCCCAGTTGGTAGACCAAGAATGAGATGGGAGAACAACATTAACTATGATTTGAGGGAAGTAGATTATACAGGGCATGATTGGAAAGCATTAGCTCAGGATAGGGATGTATGGAGAGCTTATGTCCGCGCGGCCATGAACCTACGGGTTCGATAGTGCCAGTGAGTAAGAGTAAGTTTCTTTTTCGATTACTTTACCACACTAATTCATTCTGCTATTGTTCTTAGCGGAGTGTTATTTTATCAGAGTTCGTGATAAAAAATAATAACAATGTTATCCTCTTTGATTTCATACTCTATGATGTCTTAAATGTTGAGTGAGTACTTTATTTAACGATGCTATTTAAAGCCCTAGGTCATTAGCATCGCAGTTCAGATACGAGCGGGCGAAACAACCAACATGTCTCAAATTTCAGGCTTGATTCCCTTCCAAACGAAACCATTGCTTAGGATTTTTGCATCTTTAAAAATTCATCGACCCCTTTAAAAATTCATCGACCCCGTGTGGGGGGTCATGATTGCACCAAGTTCACCAGGAACGACTCTTATAAAAAAGTTCCATGGCGCGATAGACCTAGAAAGCTATCAACCGGCTGATGGCCTCACATCCACATATGTTAATCACAGAGACGGACGATCAACAGTGATATGTGATCAGTATATCGGGTCCTCAGCCGCTATAAGCTGGTTTTCTCAACCTGGAGCCGCTACTTATTGTAGATATCCAATTATTACGATGCTAGTGGCCACCGGTTACATATTGAGCAAAATTCCATGAAAGAAATTCTTCCGTTACGGGGATTCGTACCAGGCTAAAGTCCCGTAGCTCTGTAAAAAGGCATTATGTCTCGGCTAAGGCGTGGGACTGATTATTTAAATGTTCACATAAATCGTCTCGGTATGAATGGATATCGCGCGGTCCTTCGACTAAGATCCCACGTTCGAATTCTGGCGGTGGGCCATACGGGGATTTTCGAATTTTTCTCGAAAAAAAAAACATATTTTCAACAAAAATTAATCTTGGCATAAACTTACAGTTATGAATGTAACAATGAAACAAATGAAAGTCGTTCCAATCACTATTGCTAACACACAAAATTAAGTACAAATTGTATTACAACTATTAACGAAACATTTTTTGTAATGTGATATAATTTTATTTAGCCTTAAAATTAAATAAGTTTTGGTGATGTGAACTTATTATGTCCGTATTATTTATATTGAGTGCCCTTACCTATTTAGTTGTAAAGTTATTAATCACATTGCCATTGTTTATACATATGTTGCCAAAAGATACGCCGTTTTGTGAATATTACAGTACACGCTGCTAAAAAGTTCAATTTCCCGGCAATTCTGTATAATCGTGAAGAACTGAATTAAGAACATACATATATAAAACTCAGCGTTTATGCTATGAATTGCGTTGTTGCGGAAAACCACAGCAATGACTATGAATTAAGCCAATTTTATTTATTTACTCTTGTCAGTGCATGTTAGATTGTCGTTTTTAAACAGGACGTAATTTCATATATATATATATATATATAGTATATATATATATATATATATATATTGCAAATGCCCGAGGTTGCCTTTCGACATTCCTGGTTTCTCTCCTGGCATTGGCGTACTTGTAACCCACTTCTGAAGTTGGGGCGCCTGGAAGGCGGGGTTACGTTGTCCCGATGATATGATGGGTGATGATGATGATGATAGTGGTGCTCCAGGAGAGTCCCTAATCCTAAGCTTAATCTAAGATGAATATGAAGGATGATGATTGCGATGACCATATGGTTTCGGGGACCGTTTGGGCCTTAAAGTTTTCCTGACATTTGTCTTACAGGTGAGGAAAAACCCCGATAAAAACCTCACCCAGAAAAACTGTCCCGACCGGGGATCGAACCCGGACCCGTTGCGTGACAAGGGAGCACGCTACCTCGAGACCACAGCTGTGGACACAAAAAACATAAATAGGTCTATTTCTGACAAAACTTATTTTATAAAGCCGATCCGATATTAAAGTTATCATACTCTCCTTAAAATGTCAGATTACATGGAACAACGAAACTTCGATTACGAAAAATACATTTTCTATTAAAATATAGTACTAACTTACAAATAATATACGTAGGCTATGGTGCGAATAGAGGGAGAATTTTTAACAATCGAGCCATGAAATTAGTTTCAATAGAAGTGCATTTTTTCGTCTGCCGTTACTACGAACAAGTTGATAAATTAACAACTAGCTGATTATCCGGTGTTGTCTGGGTATTTATTTATCCCAATCTTCTTGTCACCAACCAGCTTAGCGACTCAGAAAATATGAATTCGATACTAATATCGGCCATTTTCATTCTTCATTCTTTCTCCGTCTCTAAGAGGTGTTAGGGGTCAAACTCGGGCTTAAATATCATTGGAACTGTCACCAATCAGCTTTAGCTACTCCGAAATCCATAGATTAGATGCTAATTTTGGTCGTTTTCCATTATTATTATTATTATTATTATTATTATTAGTAGTAGTAGTAGTAGTAGTAGTATACGTCACCCCCGATCGCCCCTTTAGAAGAGCATGTATGTACCATGAATGATATTGATCCAGTATCCAACAAAAACTACTATAGCCTATATAGGACATCCACCAAGTTTAATCAAAATTCGTTCAGCCGTTAAAGCGTGAATGATTAACGGATTACTAAATATACAAACTTTCACATGTATAATATTAAATGCGAAGTTCGATAGAGAAACGAGATCAAAATATTAATTTTCTGCTCATTAATCATGTGATATAATGGCTTATTATCATTCGAAAACTGGACTCAATAACATTAAATGTGTAGGTCAATTAATAAATTAACTTTGACAGATGAAAAAGAAGCCAAACTAACAATTAAGGATATCTGCTATAATTAAGATCATCTCACCATACCAATAATTACCATTGGTAGAACGGTCCACCGCTGTGGTCTCGGGATAATGCGATTACATCATACACAGAGTGAACCATTGAGTTGATCAGCAGAGGGAACATCTGATCAGGTACTTTTTAACAGATATACCTCCTACGTACGACAGATGTACGTAAGATAGCACTGCAAAAATGTGTTCGCGTGGTGCAATACTGGTAATTTAGTAGCACTCGCACATGCTAGTTATGTTCCATTATTATATGTACTGAATTATACCTTTCATTGCACCCCAAAGCAAGCTTCCAACGCCAGAGTTCGAAGTTCAGTCTTCCAGGCAATAGTAACCGATAACATTCCAAACGTGTTCGGGAACAGAATGCTCCATCTACTGATCACTCATCCAATGAGGCCCACCTGTCCCTGCGTGGTTAAAAAAGTAGTTCTCTGCGTGTGATCCAAAGTTAAAAATCCTGTCCCGACAGGTCGTGTTCCTATTAGGCTCGAATGATGTGAGGCATATGAAAGTGCCTACAAAAAGTCAGTTTAAACTACGGAAAAGAGAGAGGAATGTATATGTTTGTTTGTTTGTTCGTACTTTATGCGCGGCCATACCGTTGATCCGATTGTGATGGGGCTTTTTGCGAAATGTTCAGGAGATTCCCGGGATGAACATAGGCTATAAGAGAGTTGTGATACTCGACTCCTACAACCTTAAAAATCGCCCTTTGTAGTGGAAAACGTGAAAAAAAAAATCTCTTTGGACGCTTAAATGACTTACGCTGCCTAAACCATAACATACACAAAATTAATGTACACAGAATTGAATATCTCAAAAAGCTCTACAAAAAAGTCCGCGACAGCGTGTGTTTATCTCTTACGGATAACTCACAATAACCATTTGTAATATCGGAACAAGTAGGTAGATTCCTGTGCAAGCATAGCAGCACATGATGTGTATTCTTTTACGGATAATTCACAATAACGAATTTTGTCTTTTAGTTCATTTATGCCAAGAATATTGGGATAAATAGATTCCCGGGCAACCCCGGATAATCGGCACGGGGAATCTTAAAATAATTCCGATATACATATATAATTATTTTCCCTTTTACTTATTTAACTAGGCCTAATCATAAGTAGTACATTAATTTTCGTCGTTCAGCTCATTTATGTCAAGAAGATCAGGATAAGTAGATTCCCGGACAATGCAGGGTAAACAGCACGGGGTATCTAAAAATAATTACGATATAAATTTTTCCTTTCACTTATTTAACTAAACAGAAAAGCACATTAATTTTCATTGATTTAGGCGTGGCAACGCACGCCGGGTATTAGCTAGTGTGTGTGTGTGTGTGTGTGTGTATATATATATATATATATATACCAGAAGTCCCGGCCACGCGTTGCTGTGGCTAAGGTATACGTTAAAAAATTTAATTAAATTCCTGTCTTTCAGCCACATTACTTAAAACTAATACTTACACACGAAATTAATAATATTGAAAATAAAATGAACAATGAACACACTTAAATTATGAAATAATCAATATTTTAATTCAATTGAAATTTGCGGTTGCAACAAAAAGCACAGCCATCTGGATCTCTCTTTGTTAAATAATAAACCAATTACCTTACACCGCCATCTGTTAGAATCGTATGAAACTCACAGATAATTACACCGCCATCTGTTAGAATCGTATGGAACTCACATATAATTACAACTCTTTGTTAAATAATAAACAAATAATTTGCAATAAAAAATAATGCGACTATAAATTTAATTATAAACTACCCCAAGTCTCAAGTTGGATCAAACTGCACACAGTGTGCAAAATTTTATTAAAATCGGTTCAGTAGTTTAGGATTCCATCGCGGACAAACAACGTGACACGAAATTTGTATATATTAAGATATATATAGCAATGCAATTAAAGATGATTTTTTAAGATTTTATAATTTATACTGCTAAAAATGTTTATATTATGAAATTTATAACACTCTTACATGTACTAAAACTTCATGGTGAGACAGGGCTGAGAGATCATTAGCCTACCAATGTTGCCTAACATCCATATCTAAATCTACAGTTTACAAATGTGGATAGTGTCCAATCAATGTAGGACGACATATGGTCAATATGTCATGCCGCCAGGCGTTATAGTTTAATATTTTCAGGTCTTACTGACCCTTGGGGTAGTAGAAGATTTAGTATGCCACTTTTTCTAGACAACTGATGGCAGCCGGGTTGTCGGCCTTACATGACGGTCGCCTTTATCCGCAGAACAATCTATCCGGTACTCATTTCTGATAGAGGCTGAGTCGACCCCAGGTCCATGGTGCCACCAGAAGATTTGGGTCAGTTTAAAAATCCTGATCCCCACCGGGACTCCAATCCTCGAATTTCCGGTTTGAAACGAATTTTTTTAACCAACTCCGCTATAGCGTGCCCCCTTATTAATTATAGCCACCCAAATTTCTTACGATGCAGGGTGGACAATGGTTCCATACTGGCCGAAATTCCTTGACAAATTTTCTTCCCCCATGAGAGTTCTAACCAGCGCATGTCCCATAGCTCTGCGCCAAGACCACTCGGCCACGGCTCTTACATATTCAGTGACCTAATTCAATCAAATCTAGATAAATGACAATTTATTACTAATTAAGTAATTTTAAGTTGGCGATTTAAATAAATATTCATGCTATCATTTAATAATCATAACAAACCTATAATTATTGTGAATATTCAAGCCACACCCAATTACCTTTTACTTTCAGTTTACCATTAGATAAGCAAATCAAGTACATCGGAAGGTAAGATTTTTTTTAAACCCTAAGTTCACCAGCCTCTTGGGAATTTATATGAGTGTTTATGCGACTTTAGCTGTTTCAATAAACCACATTTTATAATAAATAATTCACTGACACTATCGAACCCGGAGGTTCGTGTCACATAAACTTAGGCTCCTCATATATCCCAATCCTGAACTGATATTTTCCAGTCATTCCTTGTTTAATTCACCTCCCTCAAATTGGTTAATGTTATTCTTCCACCTTATTTGGTCTACTTACTCTGGTTTTCTACTAGAAATTCTTGTGCTGCGCTTTTCATTCCACATTTATGATTATGACATGTCCTGCACATCGCAGTCTACGAGGCTTAAATGCTCTTATCACATCTGGTTTCTTATAAATATTAAGGTACGTACACATATGCGCGCCGCGAACACGAACGGCGCGCGCGCGGCGCGTGTTATGTTCGTCGAAATTATTAATTTCAACGAACCTCCTGCGATCCATAGGAAACCCACAAACCTTCAGTAGACATTTTGCAGAGCAGGTGTAACCAACCATGTCTATTCCCTTTCCGTTCTCCCGCTTGTCCTGCATTCTTTCCCAAAAATAGGGACTTTTTTTTTAAATGCCGCGGGACGCGGGACAAATTGTTAAAAATCGGGACGTCTGGTCACGCTTATTACTTATTACATCTTATAACTTTATTTTACTTTTTCAAATATTATAGCATTAAAGGAATTTAAAAAAATATATGATTTGTATATATATGTTTAAAATTATTAAGAATCTATCTCACCATAACATGGCCTTAATTTTTAATAAAGATGTACATGATTATTAAACTAGAGGTTGTACTTTATTGCACAAAGATACTAGTTTCTCAAAAATAAAAGTATAAAAGGGATTCGTTATGCATTAATCAACCATTACAATAACTTACCTATTGAATATCAACATTTCACGAATGTTAAACATTTTTCTAATTGTATTAAAAAATATATTTTTTCTCATTGCTTTCTTAGTTAATTTTGTTAATTTTATTATTATTAATATTATTCTGTTTAAATATTGGTATTTATATGTGTATATATATTGTGCATCTATAGTAGTTTGTATTACTTAAACTTATGCCTGAATTTGTTTTCTTGTTTTTATTGTTGTTTTGTGGCCATTATTCTTTGTATATTGCCCCTTAACATGAGCAATCTTGCTCTTTGGAGTCTTTGAAGAAATAAATAAATAATTAGTAATAAATGTGTTTATATATTGTATTGTTTTGTGATACTTCATACATAATATTATGAATGAACGTCTTAAATAAATAATGTTTTCTAAATAATTCTAATTTATTCATACAATTACAGTACACACGAAAAAAAAAACACATAACATTGAAAAAAAAAACAGGCATCTCCTTTCAATGATTTTTTAAAATGATCCTTATGTTGAGGATCCCACAATAATTGCTTGCTTCTATAAATCAATAAGTTTTAACATGTTTTTCCTCTGGACCACTCCATACTCAAATAATAGGTGCGCCACCGAAAACAATGAACATCTCAGGTACCGTTCCAAATCTAAAACAGCGCGAACCATCAAAGTGTTCGTGAAAAAACCGACAATGAGTGGATCGTGGTGCGAGACGCGCGTGCGCACCTTAAAACCCCGTCCAAATCTGACGAACATGGTGTTTGCGCGCGGCGCGCAAGTGTGTACGTACCTTTATAAAGGTCAATGTCAAGTAATTCACTCTATTTGCCTACCTCCTCGTCTCTCTTGGGGTCCAAAATGTTTTAAATACTTTATGATATAATATTAGTAATATTTATGCTCCCTTGTCCCGTTGCATTAGCCGAGTGCTTAAGGCAAGATGCCTTGGCGCAGAGCATACGGGGTGGGGCTGGTACGAGTCCCCGTGGGGGCAATGAAAAGTATCATTGAATTTCGGCCAATATGGGAGCAGTGCCAATCCAGCATCATGAGAATTTGGGTAGCTACAATAAATAGCGGCTTCAGGTTGAGGAAAAGCAGCTATGACGGGCTGGAAGACCCGATATGCAGATCACATGTCACTTCAAACGCTGGCTAGATGATCGTCTACCTCTGCGATTAATCACGTGTGGATGAGAGGCCAGCAGCCAGCTGGTAAGCCAGAGGGCTTTCTAGACCTGTCGGCGCCGTGGAGTTTGGAATTTATCCTCCCTTAAAGTATAAACTGGAATTATCGCCCGCGTTCTACATAGGCCTATTTTTAGTTTTAACATTTTTTAGAGAAACTGGACAAGAGTTCCCGTAAGCATTTTTAGGGTGGAGCCTAGTTTAATTTCTTTCTGTACCAGGTTTGTAATATTGTTGTTTCCAGGGTATTAAACTAGCATAATTACATTAACAAATCAAACATTAGTAAATAAAATGTCCCAGTTTATAATGCACATCATCCTATATTAAACATCTCTCCTAGCCTCCCAAAATGTTATGAAACAATTGATGTTAATGATAATGTTTCGATTTAATATAAAGTGAGAAATATTCTAACCCACTATAGCTATTATGTTAAATTTCCTACAAACAGTTAAGGCTCATATCGGTTGTATAAGTTTCTGCTCTAAATTTTTGTACATTACGCTGTCAGTTTCCGCTGCCAAGACATTTACTCTTTGGTCATGTCTACGTAACCTATTATGTTTGCCACAGGATTGAGACAGGCAGAAGTTACAGGCTATGTTAGATTATTTCTCATATCTTATCACATTGTCTGCAGACATGTGGTCATTGTACTGTTCTATTACGCGCATTCCTGTCATATATTGCTCATCAACCCCAGAAGACTCATGATCCCGTGACGATCGATCGACCTAAACTTTGACCCTTGAGTTTTAATCACAACAGATAAATATCGAATTGAATTTCCCTTGCATGGTCCTCATCATTATACTTTCGTTTCACATCATCCTTCACATTCAGTGTTCTAATTTTCAGGCCTAAACCCTTCACAAGATCTAACCGATCCAATTCTTACTCCCAGAAGAAAGCCTCTAGTTAGTTTTTAATTTTTAGCACTTTAGCAGCTCAGGTCATTAGCATCGCATTTCAAGATTGGGCAGGAAAGAGACGAAAACAATTATGACCCTAAATCTACGACATGAAAACCCACGACTTTACATCCCTTTCGAATAAAGTCAAACTCAGGATTTTTACGCCTTTAAAAATTCACTGAGGGCTTGAACCCCGCGAATCTCGGAACCAGAATCGAGCATGAATAACCAATACCAAATCTATTACGAACGTCCCTTAAATCACAGAATAAAACAGTGCCTGCCGTTTACTGTCAAAAGTAAACTTGAGCAATATGGAGATGGTGTAGGTGTAGACGTTTATAGTTAAACGACAAAAGAAAATGGCATGTGATCAGTGGTTATCAGGGCAAATCATCAAATCCATCACATATGGAATGCGAACAAAATGTCACCAAATTATTGACGTATTACCTTAGACACGTAATTGTCCAGCTAACACCCTTCATGTGTTAGTTTTACGTACGGACAGATTCGGTTACGTAGTGAACATTTTCCATAAATTGCTTGCTTCGAACTGTATGTTCCGTAATACTCGTATGATGTATAATGGCAATCGGATGATCGAACTTATAAAAAATTCACCTCCGGAAGATCGGCCAA
The DNA here is from genome assembly GCA_030220185.1 of Diploptera punctata. NCBI lineage: Eukaryota > Metazoa > Arthropoda > Insecta > Blattodea > Blaberidae > Diploptera > Diploptera punctata. The sequence goes on from JASPKZ010006023.1 coordinate 10,662, forward strand.
ATTTCGTGACTAAAGTTGTACGTAAGGGCCGACATTTATTCGTTGTATTCCTTAATTAGACTAATTAAAAAGCTAAACAGAAGATAATCATAAGTAATGCCACGAGTGATTTCCAAATTATCGATAACTCACGACTCACGAAGTGAGGAGTGAATTTATCTAGAGAATTTGGAAATCAAGAGTGGCATGTTGTTAGGACTATTTTAACGAATAAAATTAAGCTGTTACTCACACAATCATTATTTAACTATAGTATTTTAAATATTATTTAATGTAAACAGCGATTGTTTAAAAACAAATGAGAGAGAACGATAGGTACACTTCATCTGCTTCTTTTGTTTATCACTGCAACCAGATCATACTATTTATTGCCAAAGGAACGCAATATTGTAAGAATGCTCTCTAGTGGAGAAAAAAATCAAACATCAAACTGTATATTAATTCATTTCTGATATCGTATGATGTAAATATGACAATTATGTTTTTCTGGATATTACCCCTGGGAAAAAATACATTTAAGAAAGTGCAAACAGTGGTTTCTTTTTTTGATGGTATAATAAATTGCTACAAATGTTTTAACTCCTGCAAGCGCTATGGGTGACATCTATGCATATATATGCAATCTGGTAGCCGTATTTTATATAGGCTCAGTCACATGCAAAATAATGGTCAGACCTGTTCAGAATATTAAAATGAGGAGCTTTCTTTAATATGGTAAATTTAACACTGATAACTATTTGTGAAACACGGACTCTGATTGGTTGTTAAAACAGCAATCATTGAAAAACGTGTTGGTCATTGACTCCCATTTGGGCATGAGTTAAAAGTCACTATAATTAGTAACTGGAACATTAATGCATTGTCCAATTAAGTCGAAGTTCGTGCCGTTTTTTTTATAAGCTTAAAACACACACAACACACAGACGAGGGGAATCAACATATAAACCGGAATTATTGTTTACAATTTATTGAATTAACGAAAAAATCCAAAACCACCACTCATTTTCTACATATGCTGCATTTCCAACACACTTTTGCCATCGAGTGGCAATTTGATGCCGTCCTTGAAGACTGAGGGAGGGGTTTAGTCAGCCGTTGCGCACGAAATCCTCTACCGCTGCATTGTCACCAAACGCCTTCCTCCCGGTTCTTTCAGTGGCCCAAACAAATGGTAGTCACAGGGGTGAAATCTAGACGTGTCCAAGCATTTCGTCAATTTTTTGTTCCTGGCTGAGGAGCGAGCATCCACTGGCAGACAATTTCGGAATTTGAGTTATCATGATGATGGCTGAACATTTCGAGTTTATTCCACGTGTGAAGCAATTTCAGAATTGTTACGCGCGATCCTCCTCAATAAGGTCGTACAGCCGAATGTTGTTCTGCGTGATGTTGTTCGTTTGCCGTCGTTGGTGGGGCCATTTTCCCACTGAATCCCGGCCGCTAATTTTTTTTGCGCCAAATCATACAACTGCGTCTTCGAACGGGTTGCTTCCCGAACTAGCAATGGAGCCTTCTCACAATTTCAGAAGGTTTAGTGCCTTCTTTCGCCAAACACTTCATAATAATCGTTGCGCAACAGACGTGGTACCTCTTGCTCGGTCATGGCGTACTGCAGCAAGCGGCGTCTTCGGCGTGCGACACATCAGATCCTATCCGACACCCCCACAATTCCCTCCAAACAGCAACCTTGCAGTTCGCTACAGATCCTCCAGCTTACATTCGGTTTATATTTGTCCCCTCGTAGTTAAAACAGTATGCTATTCAGTATTAAAGTTAGTGCTCATAAAATCTAACAAATCGAATTTTAAAATTATTTTATAAATATAAAATTCTTTATTGAACCCCAATTCTGCCCTTTTTAATTTTCTTACTCTACCCAAGAACTAACCTCTTCTTCGCAGGGTCTCTAAAGGATCTTAACACGCCAATTTCCTCGTTCCGATTCGAGAGGTCTCTCCGGTCGTAAGTGAAATCTAGTTGTTCTGCCTCTTGCAAATGTCCAATGTGTCAATGTTTGCTAGAACGTTTGTCGTATAGTGGATTTAACGTCTTATTCTTCGAACCTAATGCCGAATCGCGACGCCAGGGATTT
>JASPKZ010006024.1:0-21533 GCA_030220185.1 Diploptera punctata
AAATTACCAGAATTTTTTCTCCTCCCTTAAGGCAGAGACCATGTGTTATAAACTAGCAAATCAACGTTAATATTTTTAGTTTAATCTTTCTTTAAGAGTGCATGTGCCATAGCCGAAGTTCTGATGGCCTTTCCTATGCCAGAGTTCTGGACCTAGGTTGGTTTTAGTCTAACTGGTGAGATGTGGCTTATGGCAGTTTCAAACCTTTAATGGCACCGATGCCCTCCCAGCTTGTGAGGATTGTTATAGTAGCACTCTAGAATCAGAAACCTAACTAACGACTTGAACTCACATGTCGACCCATATATTTCTATTCTTACTGGATTATTGCCACTTATTTAAATGGCAACTATTAATGTACAGCCGTACTGGGTAGTAGCAAAGTACTTCAAAGTTCTGGAGTTTATTTTTATTCTTTTTGAGAGTTGGAATTGTAAGAACCCTTGTAGCATAACCTATTAGAGCCTAAGTTAATTGTTTCCTGTTAGTATTTATCTATGTAATCTGAATTATTACTTCTTTTCTTCCTATTCCTCATTTTGTAAGTTACTTTCCAATCAATAAATGTTTCTGAGTAGCAATATATTATTGTTTTTAATGCTATTTAAATTACAGCAATTTTAAGTTGTTTACAAAAGAGGAAAAAATGTTTAGTCCTACTTCTCTTTCCTCTTCCAAATTAGTGAATGACGGAACAGTGTGTATATTGTTAATTTAAGTAATTTTTGGCGACCGTTACCAGTTGATGTGTTTCTGTAGTTTACTGATACGGAGTTATAGGACTGAGTGTAAGAAGTGTTGGTGTGTTGTACTTAGGAATTAATAATGAAATCCTGGGGTTGCCATGTACATACCAGGCTAATGTCACCTCTGATGGATGAATCACCTCATGGTCTTCCATAATGTACTGTGGAGAGTTTTGAAATTAACCCATACATCATCTTTACAATCGTATCATTTAAAAAAACTTGCAAATGGCCACCCATCCTGTCACAAACACGAAAATTTTACAATTAATTTTCGGCGTTTCACAATCAACCTGAAATCAAGTAGTCAGGAAACTTGCATGATACTTGTGATCTATTTTAATTGTTCATTCCAGAAAAAAATAGATACTTTGTTATTCTGTTTGTATAAAAGCCCTAATTGTTTGACATTCCAGTCTACAAATTCAATTACATTCTAAAAGTGCAAATTATTGTAGAGTATGAAGATTATACCTTAGGAATATATGTGTTTTTTAATGCGAAAGATATTTTAAAATGAATGAGAGTTGGGTACTAAAATTCACTAAATTAAAATGAAGATTCTCATTGCCGATGCCGCTCACTACTAATAATATGAAGGTACGTATTTTTCCTAAACTACCTAATTTACACCTAACACAATCAAATAACATATTGGTGATCTAGTATAGCAGACATTGGAATCTATGTTTTGCACACATGTCTCCAGCAATTCACTAATCTTTAATGCAAGGTCATTGGATGCACATCCCTAAAATATCTGCTAAATTTATTCCATTGTGACAGGCCTAGAAGGCCCTTCGTTATTTGCCACTTATGGCCTCACATCCACCATGCATTATACTGAAGACAGTCATCCAGACTTTATAGCAGTGGCAGCAAACCGGGTCAGCATAATAGTGGATTTTCTTACCTATAACTGTTACTTTTCTAGCTACCTTTTTCTCACAATGCCAGATAGTTTACTTTTCTCACTGACCTAAATTATTTGACATGTATAAACACAAGGTCCCCTCACCTCGCCATCTGCTCTAGGTATAATGCCATAATACATGTGGCTATGTCACATCTTATTAGAGAAAATGATGATGATTGTATTTTAAAGGTGTTTTTGCATTTTCAGATAATCTGTTTACAATATTGCCAGTTTACTACTGAATTCCAGAGTCAACTATCAACCTGGAAGGAGGCCTCAATAGTTAATTTGTACTTAAATATGTAAATTAATGTCGCCCTGGTTGAAACACTAAGAGAACATTTTTTTGCTACAGTGGATATGAACCCATACTTACTACTTTGGATTAAAGAAAGAAATTCTTGCAAGTTTGTGCCTGGAATATCCTCATATGGAGTATTAGTAGAGTTTGGAGGTCTTGTTTCTGTCCTGTTTGAAGCATAGTTTTTTCTCTTTCAGGCTTTGTAGGAGAGTCCTGCTGTTGGAGGATACAAACAACTTTCCACTTCTCAAAAAAGGTTCTTACCTATTCAACTATTAACCATCTACGGCCCTAGATGAGCATTTTATGATATGGTACTATTGTCTGCTGCTAAATTCAAAGTTATAAAGTGATTTTTAAAGTGATAATCGTTACTGATGAGTGCTGGTGTGTGTTTGTTAATAAAAAGTTGTGCATAGTATTAAGAAAATTCATTTCATAAATATTATTTTTTGGGTTAGCGCCTTGCCTCTGGTCCCTAGGGCGCGGGTCCACCCGCTGGGATTGATGGATTTTTTTAGGATGGAAAAATATCCACGATATTCCCTCGGGAGGGACTTTAAGCCATGGGTCCAGAATCTGAAGATTTTGAGGCTCGTTAAAAATTCCTTAATCCTGAATGAAAAGGAAAGGCCTCTAAAGCAATATTTACCCGAATTTTCCCGTCTGCACTAACATTGGTTTCCTAGTTTCATCAGTATGAGGTGAAATCTTGACCACAATATTACTCAAAATGACATCTATCAAACAAATGTAACTAAAAAAAATCAGGGTTGCATTTTAATTTTATGGTTTGTTTGATATTCACTAAACTGTTTATTTATAATATACGGGATATATGGTTTTAACAAACAAATAATTTCATCTCAGTTTTGAGTGACTTTCGGAGCCAGTTCTCATAATCAACTAACAAGAAACAAAGTCCATAATTAACTTGATGTGTAGGTGTGTATCCTGGCTCGCTGTACATGCATGCCACATTGTCAGCTATTTGGGACTTCAAATATTTCCCGACCCTTTCTTTTTTGGGGATTGTACATTTACAATTATAAATCAGGTCATTTACCCTTTAGAATTGTGTGTGAGTTGCTATCAGTTACGAACATTATATCTCAGATAGGGAGAGGATCCTGCTCGGCTAAAAGACCCCTTCAATTTAGGTGTTGCTGCACCCTTAGTTTAATGCAAAGCTTCCAGATACGTGATACCCTTCCTCTGGTCTCTGAATTGCTTGTATAGCGACATATCCCAGGGTAATTTAATCTACTTCTGTGCTATTTCTATGTACTTGCCCCATACTACTCTGTAATGTAGCATTTCATATTCCTATGAACATTACCCCTATGTTTGAGTTTTGTTTGTACTCATTAATCATAGTAATTTGGACTTACAAATTGTTCAAAACCCTTCTAACTCCCTTAGGATGCTAAGGACTCTACTGGTTCCGCATCTGAAAGTATAAAATATAAAAATACATTATGAGTTTTATATACTTAATACTACAGTTTGGCTGCCACACCTTAATATGAGATAAACATGTCTTCAAACATAGTCTAACAGAAAAACTATGAGGTTAGAATTAAACAACCAATTGTATCACTATGTGAACATGTATCTCTTTGTCACAATAGCTTCAGCACCCCAAAGCTGTTAATTAATTCTAATTTCTCCTTTCATGGATTTTAGACATTTTTCCCCCTTATACCCCTCCAGTTTGCTAGAGGTCAAAGTTGTGCTTTTGTTACTTCTGAACTGTTACTGATCAGCTTATGACTCCAAACACTGGGGATTTTATAGTGTACAAATCATTTTCATTTCTGGATTTATTGTTTATCCTTAGGGCTTCTGGTGGTCAAATTATCTTAAGTATTGTCAGAATATTGATGAAACTGCATAGAGTACCCATAAAATATGAATTATTTATTTAATCATCAGTTACTTCTTTAACTTAGCTATTCATCTTTTACTGTCAGTGAGACTTTCATTTCCCACACCGATAATCTATCCTGAAACCATGCTTATAATTTAATTAAAATTACAGTGGAAGGAAACCCTATGAGGTATTTACATTAATGAATGCATTGGAGTAAATGCTTTCAACATCTCACCTCATAAAGTTGCATGTCTTCACGATACCGTTTTTAAAAGTAAAGTGTTTACTTCCATCTTCATTCAGTTTCCTATTGTCGAAATTTCTTTGTTAACCTCATCTTTCTGAACTGCCATCTGGTGTCGATTTTTTGAACTTGGAGATTAAATTATCTCATGGGAATAATCAAAATTCATTGCTTTGTATTTATTCTTCTGGATTTATACTTTTGCCAAATTTGCCTAATTGTCATTCCAAAGTTTCTTCAAATGTTTCAAAAGTTTAGTTTTCTCTTTCAATTTTGTGATTCTCTAGCAAACTATGAGCTGCAATAGCTGTTTTTTCAATTTCTTCACCATTTTTATATTTCTAAGTGTTCTTTTATACAAGTTTTTAATTCCTTTTACGTTTTCCTACATATACTGTATTGCAGTTGTTTGCAACTGATTCATAATTCTGAGATTTTTTTACTATCTGCAACATTAACTTTCTTATTAATTACATTAGATTATCCAGACGAAATTTGTTAATCAGTGCTAATGTATTATCACATTTCTTAAACTTTTGAATTTTGTGTGTGTTCCAGATCTTTTGATCAGGTTATAGGGTGGTGTATTCTTTAAGTCTTTTTTGTTGTTTGAACCTCTTTAACTTATTTATTATATTCTCCTTTCCAAAACCATTTGACGTAGCTATGTTTAAAATGTGATTGTATCCTTCTCAAAATGTTCTTCCTTCATGGAATGTTTGTGTCAATCTGTATATTAAACTGTTGAATATTGCATGTTTATGAGCAATATGATTAAACCTGAAGATTTAATGTAATTATCTGTATGGGTATCTTTCCTGTGTATATTGAATTCATCTTTTATTGATGTTCATTTCTAATATGTAAGACATGCAACTTTGTGAGGTGAGATGTTAAGAGCCTTTCTTCTTTCCAACTCATTCAACCATGCCTTATAATATTAATCTCAGTCGCCTCTTCTCACTTCCTTGGCATAAATGGACAGTTGTCTCTCAGTCGCTGTTGTTACACAATGCAATGTTGACAGCAGTTTTTTTATTACCACCTTCCAAACTCATATAAGTAACCATATTGTACTTGTACTTCAAGTTTACACACAACAAGCTATTATACTAGAATTGATAACACTGGCAACACCACCAGTTTTATCATTGTTGTAGCACTGGTTTCAGACCAGCTTGTGTAATGAGTGGTGATAGTTTATTTTTCTTCAATACCTTGAATACAGGAGATCAGTGCACACTCTCTAACAACCTGTTTTCCAAAATGGAGCGATTTTCTGGATCAAAATTGAAATTGCACAAGGTCATGGTGCCACAGAACTGTGTATCAGGGACTATGAAGCATGTCTTGATGTAGTGTTGCCTTATTGCACGGTGGCAAGATAGACGAAAGTGTTAGAGTGTCACCTCTTACCAACCGTTCCTCGTTGACATGTTTCATGCATAATCTGTCTTGCACTCTGATACAAGCAATGCTGCATCCACATCGTGCTTGACATGGTTCTTGATAACAGTCCTGTGACCCACAACCTCATGCAATTTCAATTTTGTTCCACAAGCCTTTGCTCAAGATTGAAAATGTGTTGTTTTTTTCAGAGCATCTGTAGTTGGAGCCACTGTAGAACTCACTGAATAATGAAACACCTCACTGCAACCTTCTACTCTCAGTCATGTGATGTCACACAGACCACTGTGTGTTGACATCCCCTCTCCAATATTAAATGTATACAATATAATTTTTTTCTCAATTTATTTTCTTAATTTCTCTCAAATGCCTGGAAATATTGCAAATGTTTTCCAGAATAGTGTCTTTAGAAGCTTGGGTTTGATTTCATGATAACATACTGTGGTATTTATTTAACATTATATGAAAATAGAAATAAAATCATAAGGAGAAGATGAAACCGACTGCATTGAAATTGACCAGGAGACAATTCCACCTTTCGAGGAAGCAGAACTCAAGGTAATGGTTTTATTGGTATAATAAGAATTCTGCAATGGAATTAACAGACATATGATAACTAATACAGATTCTGAAGAGGATGCAGAAGTTGCTACTCATACATGGACTGATAATAGTGAGCCCCAACACCCAGGAATTGTTATTCGGATGTGGTAACATTTTGCAGTGAAATGTAAAAAAAAAGCCTCACACAGCAGTTGCATAACTAAGTGATTTCCACAAGTCAAATTTATTCTCAGATTTTGCTGGTTTACAGAATGCATCATTATTTTGTTAATTAGATTGTATCTATCTAACTTTGTTATTAGGTAAAACAAACTTCTTGTCCACTAGAGCATTTTTAAATTTTTTTTATTTCAAGTAAACCTGCACTTCTAATGGCTGAATTTTATGATTTTTTGGAGAATACCGTAATCATTGTTATTCAATGATACTAGTTGTTTTGAGGAATATGAAATTAAAATTTCAAATAAGTTGAGAATTTTTAAAATTTTGCATTTATGTTAACCCACCACTGCAGATAGTTTGAATTAATTAATTGCTATATGTCTAGTTTTATTTGGAAAAAAACATTATAGAATATAAACACACACATATGTACATATATATATATATATATATACACATCCATCCATAGTAGTTCTTCCTGAGGACAGGTCTTTCACTGCAATCATAGCATTTTCACACTATGCTTTGCAGCGTTACTAGGGAATTATAGGTTTGGTGGCTTTCTGTTGCTTTCCACACCGGTGAGGGATGATAATGATGGTAGGATAATTTTCGGGGACCGTTGGGCCGTAAGCTTCCTGACAGGTGAGGATAAACCCTGAAAAAAAAAACCTCAACCAGGAGCTTGTCTCGATCAGGAATTGAACCCGGGTATGTATATATTGTTATGTTCATTTTCTGTCTACTAAAATCTATATTTTTTCTTTCTTTGTAATCATTTCATGGAAACAACCTCAATTGAAGCTTTCATTTAGAATTTGCTAATAGGGATGCTATTTTATTACAATTTCATTGATTTTGATTAGTTTTCATTTCTGTTTGTAAATGTTACGTCACATAAATTTCGGTCCTGATGTAAACAAAATGAATGATGTTAGTAACAATATGCAACATTATCAGTGACTTTTACTTCAAGATTCCTTTCACATAATTTAGTAATAACTATACGTGGGCTTCAAAACGGTATACTATTCAAATAAGAGGGAGAAGTTGTACAATATCCTGTTAGAATTCAGAATTCCTAAAAAAACAAAGTTTGCTATTCACAAGTGTCTGAAGGCACAAAGAGAAGGGTGTAGGCAGACAACGGTTTTAGGATACATTTCAAATTCACAATGGAGTAGTGCAAGGAAATATTCATTAATGCTATCCAATTTTGTACTAGAACATGCCATACAATTTGTAGATCATTTTTAGTCAGCTATTGGTATAAGCTGACGATGTAGTGCTGTTAGATGATAGTGAGGAAATACTAAAACTCAACATGCACATTCTGGTCACAGCTTTCTGGCACTGAAATGCAAGCAAGAGGAAACTTATCAACTGCAGTCCACTCTTAGGGTATAATTGATATAATGCCTACACTTAGATGCAAAATAATATATAGGTCTACTATTGACTCCCCAATATATTTTAGAAGTAATTTTTCATCATAGTTACCCTTTGTTTCCGGATTTGCTTTACAATTTCTTATATTTTGTCAAGTCCTACTCCTATGTAACTTATTTAGTTCTTGTTTTATGGAAAATACCAAGTAGGCTTATAGAACTTCAATTAATGTTCATCATAACTCGTGGTAATACACATGTCCATTGACACTGTAGTTTTACATAACCATAATTCTATATAAGTTATCAGTCATGTTTGTTCACGGAATTCTACCTTCTCCCTCTACTAAAGCAACACTTACTTTCTCCATGATCTCCTGATGCAAAGTCAACTTCCATATAATATGATCACACATAGAAATATTTAATGGACAGCTTAAGGGGATACAACCATTGTGTAGTTCATTAAGGCAACATGCTACAGACCTGAAAGTTGGAGGTTTGAGTCCAAGTGGGTCAGATTATTAAACTGCCATAACTTTCTTATGGCATCATGGCCCTTGTGTCTACCCAATCTCTAACAGAAATGAGTAACAACCCATTCGCGAATTTCTGTACATTTTCCTCAAATGAAGATTATATGTATACTTCAAAAAGGCACATTATTCAGTTAAGAGAGAGAAGTTATATAATATCCTTCTTGAGTTTGGAATTCCTAAAAAGTTAGTTAGACTTATACAAATGTGTCTAAATGGCAAAAAGAGTAGGGTGCGTGTAGGCAAACAGTTGTCGGATACTTTTGAAATAACAATGGGTTAAAGCAAGGATATGCACTACCTCCTCTACAATTCAATTTTGTTTTAGATCATGCCATCAAATGTTTGGAAAATCAAAAAGGCCTACAACTCAATCAAATTAATATGCTGTTAATTTATGCTGGTGAGGCAGTACTATTGAGCGATAACGAGGAGATACTAAGGGTCAGCACGCACACTCTTTTGAGTAACACTAATAAATTGAGACTGGAAGAAAACACAAAAAAAACTAAATATATGTTCACATATAGAAATGCATTATATGGTGGAAATGTACAACAAATGAAGGAAATTTTAATGTGGTTCATTTCAAGTATCTAGGAACAATAATTACAAATGAGAACGAGATGCACAAAGATATTAAACATAGGCTGAATTATGGATGCATGCTATTTTGCATTACAGGGATCTTGTCCCAACTCCTTTAGAAAAATGTTAAACTGAAAATATATAAAACCGTTATTCTCCTAGTTATATTATATGGATGCAAAGTATTGACTCTTAAGTTAAGGGAGGAACGAAAATTATTAGTATTTGAAAAAAAGTTCTTAGAAAAATTGTTGGGCCAAAAAAGAGATAAACAGACAGGTGAATGGAAAAGACTACATAATAGTCTCATACACTGCAATGGGCAGGACATGTGGCACATATGGGGGATGAAAGAGGTGCATGGAAGCTTCTTTTAGGAAAACCAGAGGGAAAAGCCCCAATTGGTAGACCAAGAATGAGGTGGGAGAATAACATTATCTATGGTTTGAGGGAATATGATGATACAAAGGATGATTGGAAAACATTAGCTCAAGATATGGATGTATGGAACTTATGTCCATGCGGCCATGAACCTATAGGTTCGCTAGTGCCCAGTTAATTATATATGTGTGTGTGTGTGTTTCTGTGAGTTAATGCTCTAGTGGCTAATGTGGGCCAATTGATTTATATAGATGTACTGAAAATTTGTCTGCCTGTTTGCAGATTACATCAGATCCTCTGAAGATTGAAATTAAAAACATTGATATTAATCAAGAGATTACTGAAAATTTGGTAAGTTTACTTTTATGTAATGTACATCACAAGTAAGAAGTTGATTTTGACTTCCCCTGGAATCTTTGAATTTGATGCAAATTTATGGTACTTAATGAAGAATTGCAAAATAAATCATATGGTAACAAGTAGCATTGTGAAGTAATATTATTTATTATTTATGACCTTATTAATACATGAAATGTTACTTTCATCAACGTACTAACATTTTCACATGTGTTTGAGTTACACAAGACAGTGAATAGAATTACCTCGGTTGTATTATCTCCTACATAAACTCTAAGAATGTTGAGATAAAATTTGCAAACTGTAACAATTTTGAGACACAATGAAATGAACATTACTAAGAATAGTGAGATCAGAGACAATTATTAAAATTATCTCTGAAGGACAGAAGGAGCCAAGTTGAGAGTGCTAAAAACATAAAAACACAATCATACATAGAATATTGACATCTGAGAAAAATTAAACCTCGCAGCCATCACTGAAGTTTGCCGAGATAACTGGTAAGGACACATATCATGAACTGACTACTTCAATCACTGTTTGCTTAGAGATCTGAAGGGAAGAGAAATCTTGGAAGGCTGAAGAAGTGATAGAGATACAAGCTCATCTGAGATTTACAGTCCAGAATGACTAATCTTTGTCAGAATTTGATATTTTAAATTCTGTACAGCTTCAATAATATGTTGATCAGTTGTGCATTAACCTGGCAGAAGTGGTGCCTTAGCGACATACATAAGAAGTGGCGACCCCATAGGAATAAAACAAAATCAGTGTTCACTACAAAATAAATTTTGATTTTATGTACAAGTTGTTCTTGCGTTAATTAAACTAAAATGAAAGTCATGTTAAAGTTATTTCATAAAAAAAAGTAGTAAAAATAACGCAAATGTGAGGCCTACCAAAATAATTGTGTGATTTCAAGCAAAATATTTAACAAATAAACTATAAGTAAAATAAAATATTTATTAAAGATACTGATTTAAAAAGTTTATCAAATTTAATTTTGGGCGTAAATGGATCCTGTAATTATTTTATTAAATATTCACTTGATGTATGATGATAACAGTTGTCTCAAAGCGTTAGCCCTATGAATATTGTTGCCACATATTATTTAATTTTAAATTGTATGGTGATATATTAATAATAATAATAATAATAATATTGTTATTATTATGAAAACATAATATGTGAACACGGTATTTCTATTTGGTTTTGGTTGACTATATTATTATTATTATTATTATTATTAATATCCTTCCATAGAAATTCTGCCCGAGGGCAGGTCTTTCACTGCAATCATAGCATTTTCATGCTAGGCCTGCAGCTTTACTAGGGAATTGTAGGTATGGTAGCTTCCCATTGCTTTCCACATCAGTGAAGGATGATGATGATGATAATGATAAGGATGATGATGATAATGACAAGGATTATGATGATGGCCATATGATTTCGGGAACTGTTTGGGCATTATTAATATTATTATTATTATGATAATATGATATGTGAACACAGTATTTCTATTTGGTTCTGGTGGACTTTATTATTATTATTATTATTATTATTATTATTATTATTATTATTATTACTGGGCCTATTATTACTGTATTATTATTATTATTAGCATATATTATTATTAATATATTGTCCAACTGTTTAGACTTGCATGTTTGTATGTTTGAATGTATATCATCCGTCACTCTTAATGGTAGTTACATCATTGCAACAAACACATTTTTAATACAAAAATTCTTTTCTTTATGAATAGATAATTTTACACAAATTATGCTGAACTCATGAAATAAAATTTTTACAACAACTTCACTATAATCTCTACAAATATAATGGTTGACTTAGGGGAGCATGCATTTCTGTCATGGCGCCACTGGATATTTTTACTCATATCTTTAGAATTTGTGCTTCATGGTTGAGGTTATAGACATCAAACAAAACTGGAAGAATGCAGTGACAGGCATGTCGACACAGAGTGACATATTCCAAGAATTAATACTAATTCTTAGAAATTAAAATCACATGGGGTCGGAAAATAACCATTTTTGGATTAATAAATTGATGCATGTTTTTAACATGTTATTCACACATTAAATTCACCAATAGTAATATCACAAACTGTAGATTGTTTGACTCCATATTATTTAAATATTGTATAATCTTCACATCTCGCATAATAAAATATATTTTTCTCGCTTGACATGTTCCAAAGGCCTTCGCATTGATCCATGAGCTGCACTCTGTGTGTTTCAATTCACTCATTAAAATCACCTTTTGTCTTGCCATCTGCTAAGGGTTGAATGAATTTTTAGATAAAACAAGATCGCCGGGATCTTAAAAATTCCTGATTCTGTCCTTGTTCTGATTATATATCTTCTCTGATTTTCTGTTTTTTTTCTTAGACTTTTAGTAGATTATTTTGTTTCTCAATTATTTGTTCTTGTATCTAATAGTCAGCTACTACCACAAATTTTTCAATACCACCATTTTTTCATTTTTTTTATTTTTCTGAAATGTTCTTTAGTGTGACCAAATTTATTTCATTCTTTGTAATGTCATTAATTTTGTAAGTCAATTCTGGTATTTTTAACATTGGAGCATTTTCTATCAGTGGTATCATCTTCAAAGGAAAATTTCTTCCAGCTGAATTGATTTTGAATGAAGCTCCTCCAAGCAAAGTTTGTTTAATTGGCAGTCGTCTTGAGATTGAGTGACATAAGAAAAGTTTGCATTTCATCTTCAGAGTTCATTAAACCTGTTAGCAGTGCACAATTGTAATGGCTTAAATGCCTTCATCTCATTGCAGACAAGCAGGATAAGATTGAAAACTGGAGCTTGCCGGGCATGACGTACTGCTGTACACTCACTTTCACCATCGCACGCCGGTCATGGCATGGCATACAAAGGGTTAAACACAAGTAGAATACAAATATAAGTCTCAAACTTCACACTGTCACCTGGACCTGTTTGATCTGCAATCTTAACTAAATTCAGCTGCTTGAAATGAACCATTTACTGCAGGTTTTCTCGTTTCACATCTTGGGAGTTGAATGAACTTCATGATCACATCTTGCCACCTAGGATCATAGAAATACATGTTTCTATTCTTGTTCATTCTCTTTGTCTCTCCACTAATGTTGCAGTAGTTTAGTTTATTCCTCAAATTTATGATCCTGTATCAAATACTTACCAGTAGTGATTTTACTATTTCCTATTTTTTATTATTGCATTTCTTTGTGTTTTCTATGCATCCATATGGCAGTCCCTTAAATTAATTCGGTAAATGCCTTATTTTTTGCAATTTGAAGTTTCAATTTTCTTTACTGTTTGCTGAAGAATACATAAGCTAAATTTGTTTATAGGTGCTAGCTTAATGTAGAATTTATTAAATATTATGTGAAAGTTGTTATCTGCCTTCCTCTATCTTCTAACACATTTCAGAAACATATTTGTAAATTGGAACTCATATTAGAAGCAATAAACAAGTTCAGTTTAAGTTTTCTGAAAACAAACAAAATAAAAATCTCAGATGTCATATCAAGAATTTTTCAAATTATTAAAAGGAACGCAGTAATTTATGCATAGGAAATAAAGTTAGTTCATGTTCTAAAGAACATTTCAGAAATACTAAAAATGGAAAAATTAAAAAAGAAGTTTATGTAACAGCCCATTAATACAGGATTACAAAATTGAAGACTGTACTAAAATATTAAACCATTTTAAAAAAACAAATTGAACTGATGTTAGGAAAAAAGAAAAAGAGACCTATGAATATTAAATTCCTTGGGCATGTATGATATGGTCTCAAAGTTTATTTAATTCCACCAGGTGTACAAGAAAAGTCTGAATTGACAGCTCATTTTAAATGTCAATGTTTAGTTTTTTAAATGGGTATGATTATCTCCGAAGTATGTCCAAGCAACAGGATAATAATTTATGGGGTGATGTGTATAGCTTCCGATTAATATTTGTATTCTATTTAATTAAGATATGTAGATAGGAAATAACACTATGAGGTTTTTTAATATTGTTTATTTTTTATTTCACTCACCTCATACTTCATAACTTCTAGCATACCCAGGGTTTTGTCACATCCTTTGTGACACAGCATTGAGAATGTGACGAAACCCTGGGTATGCTAGAACTTATGAAGTATGAGGTGAGTGAAATAAAAAATAAACAATATTCTATTTAATATTTTACTTGTAGGGTCACATTTACCATAAGTTGCTGAACGTTGCATACATTTTGCCAGTATTATTGTGCATATGATGATGGTTCTCTGTGTTGTATTTGATGGCCATATCATAGGACTGTGAAGAACTGAAATAAGATACAGTATAAAATAAGCAATTAAAATCATTGCAAAATAACACTTTATATTGCTGCTGATGTTTTTTATAGTGCAACAAAGTGGCAAATATGTTACTTATTAAATGTTTAGTTTGGGAAGTAATATTTTGAGGTTCTTTAATGAAGTTTTCTTTAAGTCTGGAAATATCTTACCTCAATTTATTTCATTTCCTCTATTTTTTATAGGTGGTTTTTCTTTTTCTAACCTTTTGTGTAAGATTTTTTCATCAAATCCGTTTTCTCTTGCTACTTTGATTATGTGTTTTTTCTCCATTTTGAAATCTTCTTTGGTTATGTACAAGTGTACCAGCCTGTGAATTATACTATTGAGGGCTGCCAATTTATGTCCAATTGGATTGAACTGTGTTGATTTAGTAACATTTTCCATATGAGTTTCTTTCCTATGAATCCCAAATTCAATTTTTTTTCTTCTTCGTTTCTAACCAATTTGAGTCCAAAAAAGGTATGTGTTTATTTTTTTCTGTTTCTATGGTAAATTTAATGTTTGTACTCTGTAAATTTAACAGTTTTAGGGAATCATCTACATGGTTTTTCTTTCACAATACAAATTAAATGGAGGTACGATATTTCCAGACTAAGAAAAAAAACTTTATTACTTATTAAATGTTATATTTTCAGGTGGAACATACAGAAGAGGGTTGTTCCAGAATGTACAGTCCTAATCAGAGTTCACAAACAGAAGACATAGACTTGACATGTACATCGTTAAAATGTTTTGTTTGTAATAAGTCATTTTCTAGGAAGTCAGATCTTAATAGTCATTTACTTGTGCATAGTAATGAGAAACCATTTAAATGTTCTATTTGTAATAAGTCGTTTTCTAGGAAGTCAGATCTTAAAGTACATTTATTTGTGCATAGTGATGAGAAACTATTCAATTGTTCTATTTGTAATAAGTCATTTTCTCAAAAGGGCAATCTTAAAGTACATTTACGTTTTGTGCATAGTAATCAGAAACTATTCAATTGTTCTGTTTGTAATAAGTCATTTACTCATAAGTCCAATCTTAATACACATTTGCTTGTGCATAGTAATGAGAAACTGTTCAATTGTTCTGTTTGTAATAAGTCATTCTCTCGGAGGGATGCTCTTAAAACACATTTACTTGTGCATACTAATAATAAACTATTCAAATGTCCTGTTTGTAATAAGTCATTTTCTCATAAGCCATATCTTAATAAACATTTATGTGTGCATAGTAATGATAAACTGTTCAATTGTTCTGTTTGTAATAAGTCATTTTCTCAGAAGTATGTTCTTAATAGACATTTACTTGTGCATACTAATGAAAAACACTTCAAATGTTCAGTTTGTAATATGTCATTCTCTCAGAAGTCATATCTTAATACACATTTTCTTGTGCATAATGATGATAAGCTCTTCAGATGTTCTGTTTGTAATAAGTCATTCTCTCGTAAATCATATCTTAAGAAACATTTACTTGTACATAGTAATGAGAAACTCTTCAAATGCCCTGTTTGTAATAAGTTATTTTCTAGGAAGTCCAATCTTAATACGCATTTACTTTTGCATAGTAATGACTAATGAGTATGACTCAACTTGAGTAACTATAAATTGCCTATAAAAGATCTTTAACCCTTAAAAGACCTGTGGGACAAATTTTTCCCATACAATGTAAAGGCCAAAAACCTTATGGGACATATCTGTCCCATGATATATTTTTTTTTAATTATTAAAAAATCAAAAAAATAAATTTCAAGGATGTTATCACAGTCACTCTAACTTACTGTGTTATAGTTCAGGTATTCACAGAAAAAACTTAGATAGGTGGCACCTTTTTCCACCCCTGATTTTATTTTTAAAGTATAATACAGTAACATGGTAAATTCCGTACTACACATTATTAAAAAAATATTTAATAAAGCTACTTACATTATTTTTGAGGATTCATAATGCAGGATGTCTTCATTCATCAGTTAGAACTACCCTTTAATATGGTAAGTCCTTGAAAACCATGATATACACAACCCTACACTTTATTTTTAACACTTTGTAAACGGCACAGCTTTTTATCTCAGTCGTAACATACTGTATAATTAATTCTGACTGTATAAATTGTAGATCAATGTTGTTTATCCCTTTGTTCTAAACAAGAAACCTTAGAAGATATGTCAAGGTCATTCCACATGTCGTTAGGGGTGGATCTGTGGGCAAGGTCTGAAGTCTCAATGTGCCCCTCTTGCATTCACCACATGACGTCAGTAAAATGTAACTGTTCAATATTAGTCAAGACAGTAAGGTGAAAAAAGAAATTAGTCCAATTTCATTGTACTACTGATTTCATTCTATCTACTGATAGAATATCTGTTAGCCATTTTTTTAAACCTGTCAAGACAACCCTGAATAAGTTTTCTATTATTTTTGGCTTTAGAATATTTCCATGAGCGTCTTAAAAATATCCCTCTGCGTTATATATGTTTGTTAGCATATGTAGTAGCCAGCATCTTTCAATACAATTGTGGCCATGTGACGTTTTGTTGTTATCCTGTCACCTTTTTAATTTTGAACTCTTACAATAGAAGTGTAGGAAACCTAGAGAGTCCTGTAATGCAGATAGGTCATTGAATAAATGTGGAGAAGAAAATAAATTGTTCGTATATATTTTATAAAATAAATAAATATCTGCAACTCGTGTCCAACTCAGGGTCGGGTTGAGGGATGAGATGAGATTAGATGAGCCCCTATATACAAGTGTGCCGGCCGACCAAGCCTGACGTACCATCACGGGGGCAGGTGAACGAAAGGGATGAGATGAGTATGGAGAAATGGAGAATGAAATTGTGGCAGGAGAAAACGGTAGACAACCCCCAAGAAATACCTGCCCAAGCTCAGTTTTGCTTACCACGAAACCCACATCGAGTGACTGAGACTCGATCTCAGAACCGGCGAGAGGCGAGCGTCTAACCTCTTGTGCCACGGAGCTGCCTATATATTTTATAACCATTTTTAATTTGTAGCAAGCCTATCAGTTTAAATAATTCAATGAATTTCTCTGAAACACTACATAAAAATTGTAAGAGGTGTCGAGTCATATTTTTCCTCATGTAAGTTAATAAGGCGATCTCATTTTACAATAAAAACGGAACTCCGCGCGGTGAAAAATATCTCTCTTCATTTCAATAAAGTTCATAAACTTCACTAAACTGCGTCTTTGTATATTTGAGGGACTGATATGAGAGACGTACTTGAAAACAGCGATATGTTGACCATCACAGTTTTCTCTAACTGGCAGCAAGCATTCAGTCTCGAATTTTGCTTTCTAAGCATGATAAATTTATCAACCACTCATACACGTGTTCTATTCCGTCTTATGATGTAGGAAGTAGTACAGTCACCTTCAGATGGCAAACTGAGACCATGTATTGTCAAGCCAAAAAAAATGGACCTCGTGTGGAAAAAAAACTAATTAGTAACAAAATTCTCTATTATATGTAAAAATCAATCATGTCATTGAATAATATACTCTCTTCTAAATAGTATAAAATTGTTTTATATATCTATCTCTAACAGCTTTTGGTATTTTTTTTTTTCGTTCGTATATGCACTCAAGTGTGGATTCAATCACTTGGGGTATTTAATTTGCGGTCAGCAGCACAGCGGAGAAATTAAACACCCGGACACATAAATGGTTAAAACGTAAAAAAGTCCTAAGGCATCTTAAAAAAGAAATATGAACTTGAAAAAGCACAAAAAGTGGCAATTGAAATATAATTATATTTTTAGTTCAAATGTATCCTTAATAAATGTGATATAGAATGTTTAAAAATTACTAAATTCTAGTGTGATTTGCAACGTTTTGTTACGTGTCACATAGCTCGGGTCCAAGCTGTGTGTTTTTGCGGGGGGAAGTGTGGGGAGTGGGAGGAGGTACAGTTCACTGCTTCTCAATAGTACTAACAGCAGAGACAGCAAATTCCTTTCAGACACACGGAGCTGGGTTCCGAGCAGTAAGCGACGTTGAATTGCGCGAGCTGGGCAAGAATCGTCAGTTAGAGGATCCGCACAACTGATTGAATTGTTTGGAGTGTGTTGCCTGACATTTCCACCACCATCTTCCTCCTTTCAGAAGCGCTTCGAAATGTCTCAAAACTGTTTTTGGAGATTTCTTCGCGCCTTATAAAAGGGCGAAAGGAGGAGGGCTGGATAAGTGACTCCTGCTCCAAATAGCAAAACATTTGTCTGGCAATTTCTCTTGCACCCACAGTCCCTTTGACAGGGCAACTCCTTACCGGTTTTGCACTAATATTCCTTCCTTCATAGAATCCTCCAACGTGTCTAGACCCGGCAGCAAATTAGACACAAGCCCTAAAAGTCCCCCATTCGGCGACGCGAACTGAACGTTGCAATTCCAGACGACTAATATGGTAGCAGCGGCTGTCGACAAAATAGGTTCTATCTTGAACGTCACTTTAATCCCCAAAGGTCTAGAAGACAGAACCAGTGCTTTAACCATAAACAAACTGCCTCCCTGCTGATTCCAACGAGAATATTCGTGCAGCTGGCAGCTGGTGAACGGTGCATTCAAACACGGGCCTTATGCATTCACTTGCGAGGTCACAAGGGTCAGGCTGGCTAGAATATCGGCCTACAATAACTACAGACAGTTGCATAATATCCCTTACAGTGAAGGGATCAGCTAAAGACAAATTGCAACAAAGAAAATTGTCATTGAAGTAATTGAGCCCTCCGTGGATCCGTGAGTGATCCAAGAGGACGTGAAAGGTCTCGGATTTGAGGCTCTAAAGGTCGTCAATATGACTTCCGGCAGAACCAGGGCACGCTGCGAATGTTCATGACAGTCTTGGTAGATAGCACCCACTGTCTGCAAGATCCTAAAAGTCAAAAGGCTATAGCTATACAGGCGTACAGCTGAAGTGATGTCCAAACAATCTCAGGCGATCACATCTTGAGACAGAATACTTCAGTAAGATCCGAGCCAGACGCTCCTGAACTTAAGTCCCTACAAGTATAACCAATCCAGACAAATATTTTATCCAGAGTTGAGCCAACTAATCCTCACCTGTTAATAAAACCCAAGATAGGACTGTCAAGAAGATAACACATTACAAACTGATAATTGGAATAATTTACCGCTACAATGTACAAGGAAAACTGTAGATTGGACATCACATAAAATACTTATTACAAACAGAACTAGATTCTCTTTATCATTGATTCATAATTTAATTGTGTTCATTAATTTATTTATTTCTATCACATTAATAGTTTTGAGATTCTCAATATAAGTTTTAATAAAGTTCAGTATATTTGGCATTTAATGTTGTTAGCTCTTTGAGCTCCCAAAGAATGATTATTAGTATTGATGAAATTGGCAATCCTGGATTTTTTATGAAAGTGCAGACAACTTTGCAATTCTGTATTATTGTTTTTTGTGTTGTGAAAATTAATTCTTGTTTGGACTGTTTATTACTGACCAGTATGACAATATAATACAGTATACAACTGTTAATGAATGCACTATAATCCTGTCGGAGCATAGGACATCAGTTAGAGCTCTCCACCAGACATGATTAGTGACAACAGTTTTCACAAATTAATACCAGTACACAGTTAATTTGGTTCAAAATTTAAAATATTCCATAAATAGTAAATTTATAAGTTTTTTTTAACTGTAGAATAGCCATTATTCCTGCGATATTATATAAATTATATTTTATATGATTATTAAATTCTGTGCAAATGAATTTTAGAAAAGATATTGTTTATTTTTTATCATTTCACTCACCTCATACTTCATATTTATAAGCAGACCCAGGGTTTCATTCCACACTAATGTCGTGACATTGTCATGCTGCGTCATGTTCACAAACGACGTCCAACGGCCTTCTATCCTGCAGACTGACCTCCCGCCCATCTGGTGGCCGACCGAAGAATTTCCAAATAGGCCTCTTTCTTTATAACCATCGGTATTTCAAAATTCATAGTTGTATTTTCATTCTTGCATATGTAAAATTTTTCCCAAATTGTGAGTTCCTTCGGTTTTTTTCCAATGTGTTTAAGTAATTTTGTTTTGGTTTCCATTCTATGTGTTTCTGACCAGGCATGTGCAGCTATTGCAGATTTTTCGGTGTTCTCCATTTTTAACATTTCTGAGGTGTTCTTTTAATCTTGTATTTAGATTCCTTTGTTTTTTCCTATGTATATCTTTTCACAATCGTTACAATGAATTTGATAAATTCCGATTTTTTGCAGTCTTCAATTTTTTCATTTATGTTGTTTTTAATTAAATTACCTAAGCTGTAATTTTTTTCGGTGCTAATTGAATGTTGAATTTGTTGAAAATTTTTTGAAACTTGTCAATCAAAGGATGGTATGTGAAACTTCTTGAATTTTTTGCTATATTTTTATCTGTCGGAAGGTACTTTCATTATGACTTTTTGTTCTTTGAATTGATTTATTTTCTTGTGTACATTTTCTGTGAAACCATTTCCTTAGCAACTTGTATGATGTTTCTTTCTCTTATGTATTTTCCTTGCTCATGGGGAAATCACAATCTGTGTGTTAACTATTAAATACTGCCTGTTTGTGTGAAAATGGTAAATCCAGTAGCTTTTATAATTTCGATGTGAGTGTTTTTCTGTAGAATCCAATTCTATTTTCTTTTTTCTTCTTTCCTAATCAAGTTAAAGTCTAAACATGGTATTTCATGATTATTTCCTATTCCATTGTAAATTTGATTGTTTTATTGAATATTTAACAGTTTAATGCATCTTCTAATGGATTAGAAAGAAAAAAAAAAATAGAATTGGAATCTACAGAAAAGAAACTCACATCGACAATTATATAAAGCTACGGGATTTAACCATTTTTCACACAAAAAGCAGTATTTAATAGTTAAACACAACTTGTGAATGTCCCCATGAGCAAAGACATTACATAAATAAGAACACATCATCAAATTGCGTAAGGATTTGGTTTTTTCACAAGAAAATGATACCAATAAAATAAATAATTCAAAGAACAAATCATCCATGAAAGTCCTCCTTCAGACAGATAAAATATAGGCAAAAATTCAAGAAGTTCACATACCATCTTTTCGTATTTTGACAAGTGTCAAAAATTTTCCAAATTCAACGATTACATTTAGCACTCTAAAAATGTTACAGCTTAGGTCTTTAATAAAAATACCAACCAACAAAAATAAAAATTGGAAGACTTTCAAAAATCTGGAATTTTATCAAATTATTGTAAAGTTGTGCAAAGTATACAATTAAAACCAAAAAGGATCTAAATACAATTAAAAGAACACTCAGAAATGTTAAACAATGGAGAACCGAAAATCTGCAATGCTGTCACCGTCCTGTCAGGCAACCTAGAAATATGAACCAAACAAATTACGTACCATTTGAAAAACCGAAGGAACTCACAATTTGGGAAAATTACATATGCAAGAATGAAAATACAACATGAATTTTGAAATACCCGGTTATAAGAAAGAGGCCGATTTGAAATTCTTCGGTCGGTCCACCAATGGCGCGGAGGTCAGTCGCAGAAGAAGGCCGTTGGACTTCATTGTGAAGCATGACGCAGCATTGACACACACATAGTCACGAATTTACGTGAAGAAACCCTGGGTCTGCTATAAATTGAAAGTCTGAGGTGAGTAGAAATGATAAAAAAGAAACAATATTTACAGAACCTCATA
>JASPKZ010006025.1:0-39727 GCA_030220185.1 Diploptera punctata
TTGTAATTATTTTAATTGAGGACGAAAAGGATTGCTTTATTAGTACAGGAATTGTCGAGGACTAAAAGGTAGAATTTTTGGAGGTCAAAGTGATCCAATATCAATAGTCCAATCAGCTGTGCAGACGGAACAAGTAGAAAGGCCTTCACATGTAATAATTTTAATTTTGGGACGACTGATATTTCAGGCACTAATTTTATTTTAACTTATTACAAAACAACCTCAACGGGGGTTTGCAGAATTTAAAGGCATGAAGGGATTATGCCCAATACGTTGGAATTCTTATACTCCGTTTGAACCTCTAGGTCCATATCATGCTTGGCAGTTCAGTTTCTGCTCAAAGTTACGCGGTTTTTTCTAAACGACAGTCATAAATGAACAAGAAATAACTTTGTTATGTGTGTCAATTGAAAGACATCGGGTTGGATTCATCTAAATTTCTAAGAACTTTTCCGAGAATCTGCCCCACCTGGGTAAGAAACTAATCGTTGCCGTAGGCACTCAGTGGGACAGTTGATATTACGAAGCGCCATTGGGCGGGAAAATATGCATTAATTCAGCACCAGGTGCGGTGTGCCAACTTATTTCAACTCAAACTCTCATTTCTGCCAGATTTACGTCACGGAGAAAATCTATTACTTACTGCGTACTAAGTGCCCAATATAATGTATGAAAAAACATAAAACTTGGTCCAATACAATCTGAAATTTGCATTTGTTAATCAACACTATTATTCAATCGCCAAATTTCTATAATGTAAGCAATGTTATGAAATATTAATAAGAATTTATTTCATTACCTCAATTTAATTCTCATCTTATAGGTAATTTTGAATGCCACACGCAGCCGGGCTTATATCTGTCGGAAGGAATTTTTAACTGTAAGATCACACAATAGGCCTATTTTTCACATACAAGACATTGAGGGCCTACCCGATGAGCCCTAATACATTTATAATATTTCACCTATTTATAGGAACCTTTTAGTTACCTTCTCCTCCGAGCCACACAACGTAAGACAAAACACTATTCCACAACACCCTCAACCCACCACACAACAACACACCCACACACACACACACCCACACACACACACACACACAAACCACACACACACACACACACACACACACACACCCCACACACACACACACCATTATACTAAACATAACATACTTAACATGTCGAATATGATGATTTGATGGCCAGATGATGTTCGCGAACCGTTGGACCTTAGTTTCCTGATATTTATCTAACAGTCAAAACAAACATCTCCAATCATATAATAATAATAATACTAATAATCATACTAATACTAATAATATACTATATAATATATCTATAGGATCGTTAACAGGCTGGCCTATACTGGAGGAAGAAGAAGAAGATATAAATAATGAAATAAAATAATGATAATAATATATAATAATCCATCCATCCATAGTAATCTGCCCAAGGCAGGTCCTTCACGCAATCATAGCTTTTCATGCTATGCTCGTAGCTTTACTAGGGAATTGGTAGGTGTGTAGCTTCCCGTTGCTTTCCACACCGGTGACGATGATGAACTGAGAAGGATGATGTGATGATGATGATGGCCATATGATTTCGGGGACGTTTGGGCCTAAAGTTTCCTGACTTTTATCTACAGGTGGGCCACACCCGATAACAACCTCACCCAGAAAAACTGCCCGGCCGGGATCGAACCCGGGTCCGCGCGTGACAGGCAGCACGCTACTCGCGACCACAGCGGTGGACTAATAATAATAATAATAATAATAATATAATAATAATAATAATAATAATAATAATAATAATAATAATAATAATATCATTCTCCAAGATAAGACTCAAATTGTTCACGTCATCTCTTTAAAGGGCGATGACATTATGTTCCCTTGGATTATAGTAATAAACAGTTTGGCATTCGTTTTTAACATGGTTTGTCAATTTTCTATACTTCTATTAATCAATACAATAAAATTCACGACAACACCACATTAGGACAGCAGATTCAACCATCATATCAGATAAGTAGTGAGGGACATCTGAGATGGAATATGTCTGAAGGATACAGACATAAAGAATACATATTTATAAGTTGAGGTCGACGGATCTACCTAGAAGTATATTTTAACCTATTTTATTTTCTATAATGTTTTAATGATTCTACGTTCAATCTTTTGATATCAGTACTTCTTTTGTGATGCAATAATGTATTTCCAGTTACAAAGCGACGGAATTTCATTTCTGAAATTCGATGTCTTATTTGTCAGAGGTATGTGTGCAATTTTCACACATTAATAAGAGTCAATGAGACCCTTATATAATTTACAGTGTTCTGATATACGTTGTTAATATGATGATGATGTAATGATAACGATGAATTGATAATAAGATAAGCTAATGATTATCATGAAATAATAATAATAATAATAATAATAATAATCATAATAATAATACTAATCATAATAATAATAATGAAAATGATAGTCATTGTTTTAATAAGGTGTAGTTTATGCTGATGATGTAGTACTACTGGGCGATAGCGAGGAGATACTAAGGCCAACACGCACACACTATTGAGTAACACTAAGAAATGGGACTGAAGTAAATTCGTAAAACTAAATATATGTCACACGTGAAATTCCGTATATATGGACAGGACACTAAGACAAATGAGGAAATTGTGAGGAAGTGGTGAATTCAAATACCTAGGAACAATAATACAAATTAGGAATGGATGCACACAGAACTAAACAAGGCTCAATCTGGAATGCATGCTATTATGATGCAGGACTGTTGATGTCCCAATCCTTTCAAGAAACGTTAGCTGAAAAATATAAAAACTATATTTACAGTTATATTCTATGGTGCGAAACATGGACTCTTACTTTTAGGAGGAAAGGAGATTACAAGTATTTGAGAATACAGTTCGTGGGAGATTTTTGGACCCAAGAGAGATGGACAGAAGGTGCTGGAGAAGACACCTAACAATGAACTACAGGTCTTTATAGGAAGCCAGATTAATAAGAACAGTCACGTCTCGTAGACTGCGATGGGCGGAATGTGCACGATAGGGGATGAAATACCTTCATGGAAGCTTCTTGTAGGAAACCAGAGGGAAAACGCCCAATGGTAGACCAAGCATGAGGTGGGAGAAAACATTAACTATGATTGAGAGAAGTGATTATAAGGGAATGATTGGAAAGCATTAGCAGGATAGGGATGTATGGAGGCTTATGTCGCGCGGCATGACTACGTTCGATAGTGCCAGTGAGTAAGGAAGAAGTAAGTAAGTAAGTAGTAGTAAGAGTAAGTAAGTAAGTAAGAAGTAAGTAAGTAGTTAAGTAAGTAGTAAGTAAGTAAGTAAGTAAGTAAGTAATGATTAGTCATTGTTTGTAAGCGGAATAGAATTATTTCCTAACGGCTTAGAGCCGGAAGAGCTTGTAGGATACAAACTTGTTAGTAATTTCGGAATTCAAACACATTAAAAACACAGAACCCCTATGAAGAAACAACATTTAGAGAATTTACAGGAAATGGGCAGCTAAAGGGTAAAAGAAAGTAGAGGAAACTGCATGGTACACAAAATGAGAGAATAGTGAAAATTATGAGGGGAAAGCAGTTGAAATAATGTGGTCATCCGCCGTGGACTAGTGGTTATGCTCCTTGCTTCTGGTTAAGAGGGTCCACGGGTTCAACTCGGCCGCGGTCGATGGATTTTTTTTAGGATAGAAAAAATCCAAGGAGCAAGTCCTTCGGGAGGGACTTGAAGCCGGACGGTCCCGAATCTGAAGATTTTCAGTCTCGTAAAAGATCCTTAAGCCTGAACAAAGAAGGTCTCTAAGCAAAATTTATCGATTTCAAACAACCTATGTAATACCTTAGTTGCCTGCTAGATGTCTAATTGAGTCGGTTATGTTGACCGCATGCCACTCATGACATCTTTTGGGCAAATAAGGTACTAAAATTAACTTGGCCTATTAACTCCTGAGGAAAGGAGAGGCACTTGGTTTAACAGTGGGCTATGTCATTAATCACATAGGTCAATTCGAAGAGATGAACATTGAATAACAAGAATATTTTATGGAGTTTTTATACATGTACTGTCCTGATTAGTATTCATATAGTCTATAGATGTGATGTTCAGAATCAGACTGCAATATTTGGATTTTTTCAAGTTCTGTGCATGGTTTCCTCCGGAAAGAAGTAAAACGAGTTCTCCTGCCATAGATTCATTGGTTGCAATCAGTAGGCTTTGGTAATTCAAACTGTGTATAGTTATATTGTTTCACTAGGCTGTAAGTTAATATACGTTTAGTGATGATATGAAATTACGATTAAAGTTAAAATGATCCCACTACAGACCTTAGGAGCCCTTGTGTAGTAAGACGCGAAGGCTCCCGAAATGTTATACAATCGGAGCGCAGGATGCCATGACTACCGCCTTTACCCACAGCACATAACTCTGGTACACATTTTCGTTAGAGGCTGAGTCCATCCTAGGGCTATTATGCCGCGAGAGGGCAAATTAATTTTGGAAATTAATTCAAAGTCAGTATTTGTCAAACTAAAATAATCATTTAGATATTCTTTGTCCAACTAAAATAATCAAATATCTTTATTCCTCAAATAATGTCTCTTAGATAGTTAACTCTCTACTTATTTTTGTTATATTTCAATTTTTTTTCTTTAATAACGTATTATACTTTCAACTCTCAACCATCTATAAAAATATTAAAGTAATAATGAAGATACTAGTTTTATTTCGTGCGGAAAACTAGGAAAACATTTCCGTCAGGTTGCTTGATCCCAAGGTTAGAACACGGGACCATCCGGATACACGTCCCAAACGGAACTGTCTCGTCTAAATCAACTCGCTCGTTGCCAAGAATTTATTGAAAATAACATATCCTGTAATAAAGAGGCCTAAGAGGAAAATTTGTCACACCCGGGCGATTGCTAATGATCCGTCTTGTTAAAAAGCCCGTTAAATAAAACACTACCATCTGTTTTTAGGGTCAGTTTCTCACCAACACAGGTAAACTGTATTACGCCAGTTTTCCCCATGTATAATACATAGCTTAAACTGGCGTAATACAGTTACGTCTCTTGGTGAAACTGGCCCTCAGCTGTAAGAAGTTAACTTTGATGGGAGCGAGTCGCAGACAAGACCTAATAGTCACATAATTTTGTTGGTAACATACATATGATTGGCTCTTTAGCTAACTGCTTATTTTCATACAAGTACTAACTAATGCACATGGAAATCTCATTAGAAATTATAGTTTCAAAAATGAGGAAAGAAACTCTAATTGAAAGAGTTTTCAATTTAAGAGCTAGCTGTCTGAAGTCATTATCATGAATAAAATAATATGCCTCAAGCTAAATATTTTAAAAAGTTTTACTTGGATGTTTTCTTTCTGTCGTGAATAAAATATCCAACCGTACTGTAACCCATCCATCCGTAGAACGTTTTAAAGCGTGCAGTAAAACTAAAATAATCAAACTGACTGCCAAGAGTTATTTATTTGTTAATTCAATTTTAAAAAAGTATTCAATTAATTTGAAAGTAAAATAAAAGATCAATGCTGGTGCAAATGCAGCATATTGTAATACATGACTGGATGTGTTGCCATTGTTACACTTGGATTGCTTGTTTAATTACGATCTCAGTAAATTTATAGCTGTCAGCACAGGGATTAGCCTCATTACTTACTATAATCCTAAATATTCTACGTTAATTTAATTTATACAGGGTCGAACAGACCTATAGGCCTATAGACGAACTTCCACAGGATATCCCAGAGATGTTGTATGAGTGTTCTGATATAAGGAACTAATGCTCTCCAATATCTTATTACAGAGCAACGTGAACTGTTAGACGAGTAGCGCGTCCCTTGGATCGTAACTAAATGCCTTCTGATTACTCACAAAATAAATAATAGTTTTAAAAAATTAAAACAACACGCTTTATTAGAAAACCGAACTAAAAAATTAAAAATAATTTTAATTTCCAACTCGCTTGGGATATAATTAAAGTGGTCAACAAAAAAAAAATCATCTCCAACGCATTAGAATACAACTATAGTATCTACAAAAAATAATTTCACTACCAAAAGCGCGGGGTGCTCTATATCAATTACTATATTTGATAATAAACATTCCGATTGAGGGTCTTTCCACTTTTCAGCGGTTGCCCTTTTACCAGCCGGCTGCTGGCCCTTCACATCCACATGTGTCAATCACAGAGGTAGATGATCAACAGCCAGTGTAGGGGTGACATGTGGTTAGCATGTAGAGTCCCCCAGCCGTTATAGCTGGTTCCTCAACCTGGAGCCGCTACTTATTGTAGCTACCCAATTGCCTCACGATGCTGGGTGGGCACCGGTCCCATACTGGCGGAAATACCATGAGAAAATTTCTTCCCCCATGGAGACTCGAACCACCGCAAGTCCAGTAGCTCTGCGCCAAGGCTTCCTACTTAACCGCTCGGCTACGGCGCGGGACTGATAATAAACATACATTGTTAAAGTAAAGTCTCTAAGAAAAAACGCTTTTGATGGTAAAATTATTTTTTTTGTTAAATAACTATACTTTTATTCTAATTGTTGGAGATGATTTTTTTGTTGACCACTTTAATTTTATCCCAAGCGTGTTGGTATTTTAATTTTTTAGTTCGTTTTTCTAATAAAGCGTGCTGTTTTAGTTTTTAAAACTATTATTTATTTTTTGATTTCTTAGTTTTAATATTTTAGAGGATAAGATAAAAATGTAAATATCTTTAAATTCGATACTATTGTAGTATGAGCTAAAAGTAATACTCTTCTAAAAAATCCTCCGGGCCGGAATAAAACGAACGACCTATGGATTACTGAAATTACGTAGATACCACTACAGTCTACCGCTCTACGAACTGAGCTCTTATAACGATTGACTAAGAAGTTGATATGTCCGCAATCTATTATACCGGTTTTTATTATTTTGATTTTCTGATGATTCTGGCCAGAAGTTTTGGGGAAAAAATGAAATTATTGTATTGTCATTGGTCCTTTACAAATATACAAAGTTTCAAGTCGATCGAATGATTTTAAGTGGGTGAAAATCGTGTTAAAATATTCCGTTACGTAGATACAGTTCAAGCTAATATAAAGCGTGTAAAAATCCTCTTCCGCGCTAAGTTCCAGTTGTAATGTAAACAAACCAGAAGTATGATTGCATTTTCATTGGTCGAATAATGATTTTACCTTTAAGCGTGTAAGAAAATGTAGTTCGATCTCTAACATTCGAAATAAAGGAAATAAAATAATAAAAACTTTATATAGCACATATGTATATACGTTATATGTGGGAATCTTAAAACATATAATTACAATTTTAATACATTAAATATACATTGTTTATTCTTATGCATGCGTAATGCAGAATACGTTGTAATTTCAATTGTTTCTACTGTATTCCTCCGACGAGTTTAGCGCTGGGAGGTAGAGTATTCTAGCCATTCGGTTTACTACTCTTGCAGGTAGTTTCTTTTGTTCCAACAGCCGAGTCGAAGGGAAGTATTATTCATTCACAAATATGCAGTTTTCAGCTTGTCTTTCGTAAATATGGCGAATGTTTTCAATATGATTGTACTTCCTTCCTGACTGGTGTTGTCATCCAGTATCCATTCCCACACCACATTCATGTGAGCGCTAAAGCCGTCGTCGGAGGACAATAAATGACAACATTTCTATAGAATTTCTTAAACGCTGGAAAGCAAAACATTTGAAAAGCGGAGAGAAACAAATTATTTTGAATGTTTTCAAACAATTCAGTAAAAATATCCCACGTTAACCATTGAGGATATGATGGAAATAATAGTAGAATTTACAAGTGAGTCAGCAAGGAACATACATTCTGCTCGTAATGAAATTGTACCGGTAAATAAAGGTTTATCTATTGATATCATAGAAAAGCGTACTATTTAGGTTGGCCCATATATAATTTTTTTGTCATAAATAAGAAATGGAGGAAGTTCCTAATTATTGGTACCAACATATGTTGCATTCAGTCTTATTTTCCGTAAAATACGATATTGCTTAAGAACAATGTTTCTAACGAAACAATTCAATTATATGGCGGGTAAAAGTAGTACTACATTCCCCAATAGACGGAGTCAGCAGAGTAATACTTTATGCAAGTTTGTTTACAGCACAACTGGAAATTAGCTCGGAATTAGTATAATGATCACCAGAAGAAGGTATTGTAAAAATCAAACAGCAATACAAACAATACAAAAATCACATGTTTCATGACTCGTGTAATTTTTTGCATTATTTGTATTGCAGTTTAACCCATGTGCAGCCGGGTGGTAGGCCGAGGGCATTCTAGGCCTGTCGCGCCTACAAGTTTTTTTTTGTATTGCAGTTTGTGACTTTTACAAGATACACTTCAAGTGATTATTATTTAAGGAGCTCATTTTCAAACTTCTCTCGTCCACCTTATATCCAACTTTTTTTTTTGTATCTGCTTTCTTCTCACAAGGGAACTATCAACAATTGCATGCCGAAACCTACCTTGAAAAATCTCCCAGAGAAGCGTTGTGATGTACTAAGGCCGTGTCCAAACAATTACTTTTTTTAAACTGCAAGCCACAGAAATCGAAGTCATTACAACAATGCCAACCCTCAGTACGGGGTAGATGGATCCCTGCATGAGTAAGAGCGGAGTGAAAAAGCGGACGGCAGTTAGTGAGCGTTATCCAATCTATCAATTCTGATGTATTACTTCCTACATTTTAAATGGGCCATTTGGGCTGGATTTTAGTACCTTGCAGTTTAAAAAAAATGAATTTTTTATACGGCCTTTTACATCACAACGCTTTTCTGGAAAACAATTCAAGGTAGGTTTTGGCATGCAATGGTTGACAGTTCCCTTGTTAGATTACTGAATGTACACAAACATCACAATTTGGCTACCGAACGTCCATTAAATCAGTACAAACTTGCGTTACATGTGGTTATTGTAAGAAAACTGAGTATTATGATGATGTTGATTGTATTGTTTACAGTAAAATCGTGACCTTAAATCACTTTGCACAAATTCATGAAAATGGACAAGATACGTTCTTAACATGAGCTCCTCATTAGATTAATGCTTCATTTTTCTTTGTAATCTTTGAGAACACATATCTAACACATCAACAACATAAATTTGTAATAATTCAGTGGATACGATGGGGTCCTCACAACAAACCACTAAACCAATATCCCTGAACAACCCGAGGAAGT
The DNA here is from genome assembly GCA_030220185.1 of Diploptera punctata. Lineage (NCBI taxonomy): Eukaryota > Metazoa > Arthropoda > Insecta > Blattodea > Blaberidae > Diploptera > Diploptera punctata. Next base: position 9,272 of record JASPKZ010006025.1, read on the forward strand.
TTGTCGGTTCTATCCTGACAACTGCATAGGAGTAGAACTAAATTTTATATGAAAGGAAGAGGGAGAAAAAAAAAACACTGGTAAATCACTTTATCCATGAAACGTAGAACACGGTAGGCTACATTCAGTTTACAACATACAGGCCTACCTATTTATTTATTTTACGTAATGGAGTTAAGACCGTAAGGTCTTCTCTTCCACTTCACCAGGGTTAAATTATACATACAATAAGAATTTATTGATTAACTTAATATATATATATATATATATATATATATATATATCCATCCATCCATAGTAATCTGCCCGAAGGCAGTTCCTTCACTGCAATCATAGCATTTTCATGCTATGCTTGCAGCTTTACTAGGGAATTGTGTAGGTGTGGTAGCTTCCCGTTGCTTTCCACACCGGTGAAGGATGATGATGATGAATGATAATGGTTAAGGAATGATAATGATTGATGGCCATATGATTTCGGGGACCGTTTGGGCCTTAAAGTTTTCCCGACATTTGTCTTACAGGTGAGGAAAATCCCGATAAATACCTCACCCGGAAAAACTGCCCCGACCGGGGATCGAACCCGAGCCCGCTGCGTGACAAGGCAGTACGCTACCTCGAGACCACAGCGGTGGACTATATATATATAAACTACACAATATAAAGTGACAAGGGTAAGAAATAAAAATAGTAATAGTAATAAAAATAATAATAGTAATAATAATAACAATAATAATACCGGTAATACTAATAATAATAATAACCCATCCATAGTAAATTCTGCTCGAGGGCGGGTCTTTCACTGCATCATAGCATTTTCATGCTATGCTTTGCAGCTTTACTAGGGAATTACAGGTGTGGTAGCTTCCCGTTGGTTTCCACACGGTGAAGGATGATGATGATGATGATGGCCCATATAATTTCGGAGACCGTTTGGGCCTTAAAGTTTTCCTGACATTTGTCTTACAGATGAGGAAAAACCCCGATTAAAAACCTCATCCAGGAGCTTGTCCCGACCGGGGGTCGAACCTGGGCCCGCTGCGTGACAAGAACGCACGCTACCTCGAGGACCACAGCGGTGAATAATAATAATAATAATAATAATAATAATAATAATAATAATAATAATGATAATTACAGAAATAATAACCTATAATTATATTAAGTAAATGGCTTGGTAAAGAAAGTTGAAAATATAAAGGAATAATAAAAGTATACATGGAACACGGTTATTAATTATATTGTCTAAGGAAATATGAAGTGAGTTTTTAAACTGTTTTTGAGTCATGGATGCCAAACTTTGGAGGTAAATAAAACCATAACTAAACTGAATCTTTTATTGTTTCACACCTTAAAAATTCGAGATAATTTTCGTTTTAAATGAAGCTTAGGAACGTCAAAGATGAAAACATTACAAAAATTTGCGGACCATTCAGGAAACAAAGCAGGAATTATTTATGCAACACTATTTCCTATGTTACTTGAAGAATATTCAGGATGGAAACATCTCGGTTGAATTATTTTGGAAATGTATTTGCAGTCATGATATTACAATATAGATTATTATTATTTAATTATTATTATTATAATAATAATATATAATTATTATTATTATAATAATAATTATTATTATTATTATTATTATCATTATTAATATTATGAATATTATTATTATCATTATTATCATCATTATCATTATTAATATCATTATTATCATTATTATTATTATTATTCATTATTCTTATTATTATTATTATTATTATTAATTATTATTATTATTATTATATTATTATTATTATTATTAGTTTGTGCTTAGATATTTTCTTCACGAGAGAGGTAAATAAAATAAATATTTTATTGTAATACCGTAAAATTGCAATGCAATGTTTCCAAAATTACATAATAAAAAAAAAATTGAAATTTAAGAAAATTGACTTCCACCATTACGACAAATGTTGAGAAAAGTCATAATTCAGTCGATTGTCAGAATAATAATCCATACACCATGCATACATTTCTCGAATTGATCAGCGGCAAAATTAATCACTGAACCTAACGAAATAAATCACTCATTACATTTCACTCATCTGGTCTACACTAACTTGCATTCATATAAACCCAACTAAATAAATCACACACTCCGGTAAACAATCTTGTGTACAACTGCCTCATCTAAATCTAACTAAATAAATCACTTTATGCATTATAACTCGTTGTATTGTGTTCTATTAACTATTCATGCGCAATAAAAATGAACATGGCTCTGCGTTGTATTTTAGCTACCAATTCGAAGTAATGTGTAGTAATCTAATGGAGGAAGAGTATGAAATAGTGCTTTAAAATTTGTTATTTTTCAGATTTGTCTGTGGGTTATACGTATATATTTTATATATATATATATATAATATATATATATATAAGCCTTCATTTGAAACCAAGGTCCTCTATAAATTGGAGATGTCTACTTTTTGCGCCCGTTTAATGATAGTGCTTGTCTATAGAGCATATAATGACACTTCAAACTCCATTTCAAAAAAAAGAAAAAAGAGAGACTTACCTGGTTATTTCCCTTTACCTTTCATATGTGTCACAATTGAAGGGAATTAGAAAGATCATGGGAAGAAAAGACCACTTTTTAAGAAATTGAGTTATGACCTATTTCTCTCTTCAACCATCTAGGTGACTAATTGGCAGCAGTAATATTATAGGTGAGAAAATATTAATACTCTCTTTACTTCACTATAACATTAACTGCCTTCCGTCTATTATCGGTAATTTAATAAGACATTCCCTTCAAGAATCTCATTCGGAGTTATTCATTATATTTATTGTTAGGTTAATACTTATATTATTCCAATTAGAATGACATTCTCCATTTAATGGCCATATTGGGGTGGTACCAGGTACTAAAAAACTTAATATAGAATGCGCTGGACGATATTATGAAGTTGGAAAAGTATATAAGGATGTGGTATGACCGTATTGAAAAATCTTAGTGTGGATAATTAAAAGAAAGAGTGAAAAGAATAAATGTATATAGTCATGTGCTGTTTTATTTTTTCAAATTATTTAGTTAATTTTTACCATAAAGCTACGTACTCATTATCTGATAAACTTTGTAAACACAACGTAAGTTTAGATAATTTGATAGGGTACTTCTGTTCACAAATATTAGTCGGTTTTGTGGTATACAAACATTCATAATTCGAATGGGCGTGAGATATTTGGATAAGTCCATCGTCAATTTTTGTTTATAACTCATTTAAGGCTGATGAATAAAAACATTCATAATTCGAATGAGCGTGAGATTTGGATTTAGTCCATCATCAATTTCTGTTTTATAACTCCATTTAAAGGCTGAATAACACATTTATAATTCGAATGGAGCGTGATATTTGGATAGTTTCATCAGTCAATTTTCTGTTTATAACTCATTTAAGGCTTGAATAATAAACATTCATAATTCGAATGAGCGTGAGATTTGGATAAGTCCATCGTCAATTCTGTTTATAACTCATTTAAGGCTGAATAAAACATTCATAATTCGAATGAGCGTTGAGATTTGGATAAGTCCATCATCAATTTCGTTTATAACTCATTTAAGGCTGAATAAAAACATTCATAATTCGAATGAGCGTGAGATTTGGATAAGTCCATCATCAATTTCTGTTTATACCTCCATTTAAGGCGAATGAATAAAACATTTCATAATTCGAATTGAGCGTGAATATTTGAATAAGTCCCATCGTCAATTTCTGTTTATAACTCATTTAAGGCTGAATAAAACATTCATAATTCGAATGAGCGTGAGATTTGGATAAGTCCATCGTCCAATTTCTTTATATATTAAGGCTGAATAAAACATTCATAATTCGAATGAGCGTGAGATTTGGATAAGTCCATCTGTCAATTTCTGTTTATAACTCTTTAAGGCTGAATAAAACATTCATAATCGAATGAGCGTGAGATTTGAATAAGTCCATCGTCCTAATTTTGTGTTATAACTCATTTAAGGCTGAATTAAACATTCATAATTCGAATGAAGCGTGAGATTTGGATAAGTCCATCGTCAATTTCTATTTAGGGGCTGAATAAAAACATTCATAATTCGAATGAGCGTGAGATTTGGATAAGTCCATCATCAATTTCTGTTTATAACTCATTTAAGGCTGAAATAAAACATTCATAATTCGAATGAGCGTGAGATTTGGATAAGGTCCATCATCAATTTTCTGTTTATAACTCATTTAAGGCTGAATAAAAACATTCATAATTCGAATGAAGCGTGAGTATTTGGATAAGTCCATCGTCAATTTATTTATAGTAAGGCTGAAATAAAACATTCATAATTCGAATGAGCGTGAGATTTGGATAAGTCCATCTTCAATTTCTGTTTATAACTCATTTAAGGCTGAACTAATATTTACTTTAAATAGTATACAATGTTAAAATATATTAGTAACAATACAGTAACTACAAAAAAGTCTACTAACTTGTTGAAATGAAGTGATCAAATTATTTGTCTTGATTTTCTCAAAAGTAATGTATGGTCTTTATCCACTTATCATTCTCATGACTTTAATTTTATAGTATCTTGTATATTTCAGCATTGGGGCAGTGACTCCTAGCTCTACCCTCTAACTCTGAAACTAAGACATAATCCTATTCTGCACTTTAATAATATAAATCATTAGCACTATCGAATCATAAGGTTCATGGCCGCGCGTCATGAGCTTTCCATACAATCCTATTCTGAGGTAATGTTTCTAATCAACCTCTGTATAATCTACTTCCTTCAAACTATGGTTAATATTATTCTCCCATCTCATTCTTGACCTACCTACGGTGTTTTTACTCTGGTTTCTCTACAAGAAGATTGAATGCCCCGCTTTCTTCCCCCATCCGTACATGTTCTGCCCATCGCAGTATATGAGATTGAACTGTTCTTATTATAATTGATTTCGTATAAATATCATGTAGGTCAGTGTTAAGTAGTCTTCTCCATTCGCCTGTCTGTTCACCTATCTATAGTCCAAACATTTTCCTAAGAACTTTGTTCTCAGTTTCTCGTAATCTTTTCTCCTCCCTTAAAGTTTCGCATCCACATAATAATATTATCGCAGTTATATTCTAACTGGGAGAATAACGGTTGTGTATTTTCACTTTAATGATAATGAGATGAATTGGGACGACAAGAGTCCATGTAACGCATAACAGCACGCATTTCTAGATATGATCCTATGTTTAATTTCTTTGTGCATCTCATTCTATTTGTAATTATTGCCCGTAGGTATTTGAATTCAGCCACTTCTTCGAAATTTCCCTAATTTGTCATTAGCTGTCTATTTCCATTATATAATGTATTTCTATGTGTGACCGTAGTTTTATTGATGTTCACCTCCAGCCCAAATTTATTAGTGTTATTCAATGAAGTGTGCGTGTTGGTCCTCAGTATATCCACGCTATCGCCTAATAATACTACATCATCATGATAAACTAACACCTTATGAATACCACAGAATTGTTACGCCTTCTTCATCCTCTAAAGATTTTATGGCATGGTGTATTAAAAAATTGAATAATAGAGGAGATATATCTCTAACCCATTGTGAATTTCAAAAGTATCTGAAAACAGTTTGCCTAAACGCAACATACTCTAAGTGCCATTTGGACACATTCGAATAGGCCTAAGTCTAAATAACTTTTTACGAATTCCAATTCCAGGAAGATACAATATGCCTTCTTCATCTTAATTGAATCATATGCCTTTTTGAAGTCTACATGTAATTTATGCACAACATTACATTCACATAGCTCTACTAAAATTTACCAAATATGTGCAGGAAGCTATGAATAATGAATCCATGACTATATTAACACACTTGGACTTCAGTAAAGCTTTTCGACTCTGTCGACACTAACATATTAATAGCAAAATTAGGCTCTCTGAATCTTTCGGACAATGCTATTAACTGACTTGTATCCTACCTTCATGATCGCCAGCAATGTGTATACAATGCAAAACATTCCTCATACTGGCTATCTCTGAAGGATGACGTCCAACAAGGATCAGTGTTAGGACCACTACTGTTCTCTATCTATATTAACGACATATCCACTAATCTTACTTATTGTCGACATCAAATATACACTGCCGATTTGAAAATTTACCTTCACTCCCATCTCAACGATGTATATGACACATTAGACAAACTAAATAGCGACCTAGTCTCAATTTCTCAATCGTCGACGAAACATGGACTTAAACCTAATGCTGACAAGACACAGTGCATAATTATAGGACCCCGATGAATGTAAAGCATTAAAATAACGAAAATATCCCTATAATTCTCCTAAATGACAAATACATCCCATACAGCTCAGTAGTAAAAAAAAATCTGGGTATTTACATGTACCTACACCTAGATTGGAAAATCCAGGTGAATGATACCTGCAAGAAAGTGTTCTCAATTCTTCACTCCCTAAGTAGGTATAAAAAATTCCTTCCCACGAAATTACAACAAGTACTGGCACAGACTCTTATAATGCCGCAATTCGATTACTGCAACATATTACTGATTAATCTGACAACTGATCTATCTGACAGACTAGAGCATGCTCATAATGCGTGCATTCGATTTGTAATCAATCTCTGTCGTTATGTCCACGTGTATCCTTAATTTCAGGCCTTAATATCAGAAGAACTTTACATTCAAATGGTTCACTATTCCAAATTCTGCACACATATTTACCAAGTTAATTGTTTAACGCGTTTTCAAAATGTATCGTCTCATCACAATTTAGGAACAAGATCACAAGACTATTATTTACTGTCTATACTATAGCACAAGACATGTCTAAACTCAGAATCTTATACAATATCTATGACTAGAGAATGGAACTCACTTTCCAGTCATGTCAGGAACTGTCAATTACTATCATTATTCTTCTTCTTCCTTCCAAGTATTAGGCCAAGGCCTGTTACGATCCTATAGAAAATTTTCCCTCCAGCGTTTCATAGGACGGCCCAGTGATCTTCGTCCTCTTGGTATATAATTATAAATAGCTTTGGGGATCCGATTTGAACTCATTCTTTCAAGATGGTGTTTCCAATTTAGTTGGTACTGTTTAATATATTCCAAAATTGGCGTAGTCTTCAATTCTTTTAAGATATCGGTGTTCCTTTTCCGATCCCATCTGGTGTAACCCGCTGTTCTGCGCATGAATCTCATTTCACAAGCCGTTATTCTGCTTTCATGTTGTTTTTTTAGTGTCCATGCTTCACTACCATAGGTCAACACTGGTCTAGCCAAAGTGTTATATATAAACGTAATCTGGTGTTTTTTTGTACAAGGGATGGTTTCATAACTTGATTAATAATTCCTAAACTTTTATTATAACTAGTAACTTTTTCAGGGATATCCTTTTCATCCCAGATAGAGAGATAATATCCAAGATATTTAAATTGATTAGATCTCTCTAAAATTTTATTCTGGAGACAGATTTTACTTTGTATGGGGTCCTTCCCATGAAATGCCATAATTTTAGTTTTGTTAATTGATATTTCCATATTAAATTTGGCACCTATTTTTTGTAAATTATAAATTGATCGTTGCAAATCATTTTCGGAAAGTGCCAGAAGAACTAAATCGTCTGCAAAAAGAATAGCATCGAGTTTGAGGTTCCTATTGATTGGTATATATCCTCGTTGTGTTTTCCTCCATTCATTTATTAATTTATTCATGTATATAATGAAAACCACCGGTGAAAGTCCACATCCCTGTCTTACTCCAGTGTTGATCTTTTCCCAAGAAGATAATTTGCCATCTTGTTTAACAGAGATTTCATTATCTTTATAGATGTTGAAGATATTAGTAATATATTGTTGTGGAACGTTATCATCAGCTAAAATTTGTAGTAATATATTTCTGTCTACTTTGTCCAAAAGCCTTTATGAAGTCAACGAAGGCGATATGAGTTTCTATATTGAATTCCTTGTGCTTTTCTAATAGTAGTATTAGAGTAAAGAATCCATCTGTACAAGATCTACCCTTTCTGAATCCATTCTGCTCTTCTCCAATTATATTTTCATAAATTTTCCTCAATTTATTCTTAACTATATTAGCATAAATTTTATATCCAGAGTTCAACAAGCTAATTCCACGATAGTTATCTTTGATTTGGCGACTTCCTTTTTTGAAGATTGGTATTACAATGGATTTGTTCCAGCTTTGTGGTGGTTCTTGTCCTTCCCATATCATATTAAGGAGAATAAGAAATCTGTCTAAAAAAATTTTTAGTTGAAAATTTAAATAATTCTTGATTAATGTGGTCTTCTCCAGGGCGCTTTGTTACTTTTTAATGATTTAACAACATCAGTTAGGGCATCTATCGAAAATTGTTCCAAAGCCCCGTGTTATTAGAGATTGGTATTTGTAATAAATCATCCTTTTGTGTCCATAAATGAATGAAAGTAGGTAAGCCAAGATTCTTTAGATATACAATTTAAATGTGCATTTTCTCTTGAATCATTATTTAAATTTTTTAAAACTTTATATATTTTTGGTTGAGGCCTAGTGATATCATTTTCCAAAAATGAGACAAATTGTTCCCAGCTTTGTCTATGTTTTTTGCGAACTTCAATTTTAGCTATGGCTCTCTTCCTATGATACTCTACTTTATCTTCATCTTTTTTGTAGATAGAAATTTTTTGTATGCTTCACGTTTATCATCAATTACTTTTTTTATGTTTTCATCCCATATCCGTAGTCCTTTTTTTCGATTCACTATCATTATTTAAATCCAAATTAACTGATATCTTAAGTTCCACACAATGAAAATATTAACTGCATAACAACTATATTCATCATTTTGTATCCATCCATAGTAATTCTGCCCGAGGACAGGTATTTCACTGCAATCATAGCATTTTCATGCTATGCTTTGTAGCTTTACTAGGGAATTGTAGGTGTGGTAGCTTCCCGTTGCTTTCCACACCGGTGAAGGATGATGATGATAATGATAAGGATGATGATGATAATGATGACCATATGATTTCGGGGACCGTTTGGGCCTTACAATTTTCCTGACATTTGTCTTACAGGCGAGGAAAAACCCCGATAAAAAACTCACCCAAAAAAACTGTCCCGACCGGGGATCGAACCCGGGCCCCCTGCGTGACAAGGCAGCGGTGGACTGCATTTTATATATACCTATAAATATTCACCAGGAAGGTTTACTTACTTAATTTGATTTTATATTATTTTAGTCTTATTTTATTCTATATTTTGTTAGTATTATCTAATATTAGACCATATCCACATTGTCTTTTGTTTAGTCTATATTTTAATAATACTTTGAAATTATAATAAGTAGGCAATTTTTATATAATTTTGCTGGTTGAGTGGAAGAGCAGGCCTTATGGCCTTAACTCTGCCAGCTAAAATAAAACATTATTATTATTATTATTATTATTATTATTATTTATTTCCTAAAATCTGCATTACACTAAAAATCTTATATGTTTATTCTAAAACCACATTGATGGTCACCTATTACGACATCACTATAGTCTATGGAGTAGGTCTGGATACTAGTATATTTGTTAGAACTTTGTACGAAGTTGAAGTAATAAGATGCCCCTGTAGATGTTGCAATCAGTTTTATTTCCTTTCTTGTAGATTGTTACAATAGTCGATTTTATCAATTCATTTGGGAAAACCTCTTTTACCAAATCATACTGAGCAACTGCCGTATCTTCATCAATTTTCCTACTGATTTTATCAGTTCTGCTGGGATCCCATCTGAACCTAATGCTTTGTATTTATCTGTAATTTTTCTATCGCCATTCCAATTTATAATGCACTTAGTTCTGTGATTAAATTTCCTCATCACCCTCTTCGATATCCAGTTCTGTATGTGTATTTTATACCTGATTAAAGTGAATTTTCTATCTATTTAAATATGTTCCTGGAATCAGCTATCAAATCCCCATTTTCATTCCTAATTATGTTTGTTCTAGCCTGAATTTATTTACTTTCTATCCTAATCTAACACATAAAAATGAATGTTTGTTTGTTCGTACTTTATGCGCGGCCATACCGTTGATCCGATTGTGATGGGGTTTTTTTGCAAAGTGTTCAGGAGATACCCCGGATGAACATAGGCTCTAAGAGAGTTGAGCTACTCAACTCCTACACCCTTAAAAACACCCTTTGTAGTGAAAAACGTGAAAAGTCCCTTTTTTACCCTTAAATGGCTTACGCTGTCTAAACCATAACAAATGCACAAAAATAATATCTCAAAAAACTCTAGAAAAAAAGTCCGCGACAGCATATGTTTATCTTTTACAGATAACACACAATAGCCATTTTTGTCTTTCATTGATGCCAAGGAGATCAGGATAAGTAGATTCCCGGGCAAGCATTGTGCTGCCATACCTTTCATCCGATTGTCATGGGGCTTTTTGCAAAATGGTCAGGATTTTCCCGGGAAGGTTATAGGTTATAAGAGAGTTTTTAATGCTCAAGTCCTTCACCTTTAAAAATAATCTTCTATAGTTAGAAAAACGTGAAAAAATGTCGCTTTTTGTAAGCTTAAATGGCTTATACTGCCCAAACCATAACAAATACACAATAGCATATTACGATGCGAGGTTCGGAAGTGTTTTTTTTACAGAAGCGAGGAAAATGTTTAAAAACCGAGCGATAGCGAGATTTTTAATTTCCGAGATTCTGTAAAACACTTCACAAACGAGCGTTGTACATTATTTTTTGCGTGATGGTGTTTTCAAAATAATAAATAATAGTAAAATAATAACATCTTTGTTGGAAATATTTTCCTTCATTATAAACAACTGACTAACGTTAACAGTGTGGGCAATGTTTATTACTTGAAATTACAGGAGGCCGTGATACCTATCTAGTCATAAAATGGCAGAAAGTACGTATTTATTGTTTTATATTGTTTCAAATAAAGTTCAATTAATTTAAAATGCAGTGATTTGTTTCGTATAATGTATATTAACACTACCCTTTGGATATTTTTTGTATATACATTGTACATAGTATACATACAGGTTAGTGGTTTTACTTCCCAAACGTGGTTTGTAATATGTAATGTTACAGTATAGTTATTTTATTGCAGTATAGTTATTTAGGTTGGCAATTCCAAAATGTAGGAAGTTGATCTTTCAATCATTGGTCGCCATTGCTGAAGTACGACAAACGCACAATCGCGCAAAACATTAATGTACACAGAATTAAACATCTCAAAAAACTCTACAGAAAAGTCCGCGACAGCAAATGTTTATCTTTTAAGAATAACTCACAATAACCATTTTTGTCTTCCATCGATGCCAAGAAGATCGGGATAAATATATTCCCGCGAAAACATAGCAGTGCACGGCGGGTATTCTTTTATGGATAATTAAAAAATAACGAATTTTGTCTTTCAGTTCAATTATGCTATCGGTACGCGTAGATTCCCGGCCAAGCCGGGTAATCAGCACGGGGTATCTAGAAATAATAACGATATAATTTATATTTATTTTTCCTCTTACTTATTCAACTAAATGCAAAACATATTATCATTTATTTAGGTGTAGCTGCGCAAGCCGGGTAATAGCTAGTCTAATATATAACATAAATGTTTGTTTGTTTCTTCGCACTTTATGTGCTACCATACCGTTGATCCATTGTGATGGGACTTTTTGAAAAATTCAGGAGCTCCCGGGATGAACATAGGCTATAAGAGAGTTGTGACACTTAACTCCTACGCCCTTAAAATCGCCCTTTGTAGTGGAAAACGTGAAAAAAGTAGCTCTTCGAATGCTTAAATGGCTTACGCTGCCTAAACCATAATAAATACGCAAAAGTAATGTATGCAGGATTGAATATCTCAAAACACTCTACAGATATCATCGCGTCAGCATATGTTTATGTCTACGGATAACTCACAATAACCAATTTTGTTTTTCATTGATGCCAAGAAGATCGAGATAAGTACGTACATATGGGGGTATTCTTTTACGGATAACTCACAATAACGAATTTTGTCTTTTAGCTCATTTTTATGCCAAAAAGATCGAGATAAATAGATTCGCGGGCAAAACCGGGTAATCAGCACGGGAATCTTAAAATAATTACGATATACATTATAATTATTTTTCATTTTACTTATTCAACTAATCATAAGAAGTACATTAATTTTGTCTTTCAGGTCATTTATGCCAGGAAGATCGGGATGAGTAGATTCCCGGACAACGCTGGGTAAATAGCATAGGTTGTCTAAAAATAATTACGATATACATTTTTTCCATTTACTTATTTAACTAAACATAAAACACATTAATTTTCGTATTTTAGCTCGTTTATGTCAAGAAGATCGGGATAAGTTGATTCCCGGGCAACGCCGGGTAATCAGCATGAGGTATCTAAAAATATAAATTTATAATTAATTTTCCTTTACTTATTCAACTAAACATAAATGCACATTAATTTTCCATTTATTTAGGCGTAGCAGCGCATGCCGGGTATTAGCTATTTCTTTGATATAATTCTTTGTTGTTCATATTTTTTGCATTAATTTGAAGATCATAGTCTTCTCTCTAATATTCCCTTTTTTTCTCTGTAATAACCTTGTACTTTCCCGTCTGATGTTACCCAATTGTTTTTAAATAGTTCATTTGGCTCATGTAATCCATTCATTTTTGCTAGATTCTTTTTCTTTACAATGTCGGCACATTCCTGATGAAAACCATTTCTTGTTTGCTTCTTTTTTAAAATAACATACAATTTCTTATACTAATAATTTAATAGTATCTCTTATAGTCTTCCTTCCTCTATTTGTATCAGTTTCTTCTTCGGTTTGGCACATTTTTATGTGAAGATTCCAGTATTTCAAATGTATTAACAATTTTGATCTGATTTTCTGGCCGCAGTTCATCATTTTTCAAGTTTTTAAATTAAAACATTTTCAGAATTATCTTTAGAGTTTGTTCCTCTCATAAGCGATAACCTTCTCCGATTTTCAGCCTGACCAAATGGTCATCCGAATTGCAGTCTGTTTCTCTAATTGATCTAACATCGATGATGCTACTGTGCCAGCGTTTGTCCACTAATACATGATCTATCTGGTTTCGAGTTTCACCATCTGGAGACGTCCAGGTGTATTTATAAATATCCTTATACTGGAATGTTATGCTATTAAAAATAAGAATCTTTGAAATGCCAAAGGTAACTAATCTAACCGCATTGTCGTTATTATTAAGATTGAATTTGCCATTTTGTCTTGAATATAATAGGCAAATTCAGTATAATACAAAATTATTGTTTATAATTCGATCAATGCGTTTAGTAATTTTAGTAACAAATGTATTTTAAAACTTAAAGATTTTAATTGATTTTATAATGTATTCAATTACAACTGCCGTATCGGAACATTTTCTAAGGTTACGGCTTTTGTGTCTCGTCTTTTCAGATTTCTCTCTCACGCAAGAGACACTAGCATCCTGACAGGAATACGATCTCAGTGTCACACATCCTGTGTGATTTACGAACACAATTGACTGCAGTAAGAGGTTCTCTCTATTTATAAAGCACTAACCGAATATGATGCCACCTGGAGTCGGAAACACATGTGGGTTATGCATTTTAACTTACACGAATGTTCGCTACTCTTCATGAAACTATGATGATGTTGTTAAATGGGTGATAGGTGAGCCTTAATTAATTTTTATAAATATCCTTTCTCTCCTTAATTTAAACTCTCCCTCTCGACGTTTATTCTGCAGATAGATATAAAGTGATAGCTAAATGATCGTGATCCAGTTTTTTTAAACTCGACGTCACTGCTGCGGTAGACACATCACAGAGAGAATCAGCATGAGGATTTCACAGAGAGCACGCAGCATCTCCGGAAGATGTCTACCGCAGTAAGGATGACACGTCGAGTTTAAACAAAATGAGGACACGACCACTCAGCCCAACTTAACAAGAGTCAACTTACGTTTATATTGATTAGTTAATTAACAAATATATGCTATATCTTGCTTAGAAAATCTGTAGCTATAATCAATACAGTACCTTGAATTAATTGTCTAAATACATGTGGTCTAGAAATATTCCCTACTATCAAACATAAATTACACAAATGAGGAAATAGCCTTGGCTTAATACTTGGAAGAAGAAGAGAAGAAGAAAAGAAGAAGAAAAGAAAACGAAATAAAAATAAAAATAAAAACATAAACCGGAAGATCTTATGGAACAATCTAAAAAAAGGAGATTTGTAACTAGATTACAAAACAAGTTATATCAAAACAATTAATATGATCTCCGTTTAAAAAATGGTTCAAATTTAGATTTTCAAAATTATTTATGTAATATACCTGTATTTCAAAAGAGTAGACGAGAGTCGAACAGATCAACGAAGGGATTGGCAGATTCACTGAACCCGGAACACAAAAAAAAAAAAAATAAAATTCCATCGCTAAAAGTTGAAGATCATGATTACGATATAAAAACATGTAATTGACTGTGCGGCATTTTCGTACTGCCTATGTTTTTGATTCAAACACTGTTTTTTTTTTATATTTAACTCTTAACCTCTAACACACGGGAACCATATTACTATTTTATAAAAATAAATATTTAACAATTAAATAATCCTACTAATAATGATGGTGATGATAATAATGACTGTTATAATACTACTAATAATATAATATAATAATAATAATAATAATATAATAATAATAATAATAATGATATAATAATAATGATATAATAATAATAATAACATAATGATGATAATAATAATAATGATAATAATGTTGATATAATAATATAATAATGATGATAATGATATAATGACAATAGTAATAATAATAATAATAATAATTATTATTTTTTAAATTTAGGAATATTCCAACAATACAGTGCTTCTCCTTCAACCCAAAGTGATTTGTCGCCAGAGGTTCCTGTCTAAAGCATTTTTTCTCCTTCAAATATCTAGCTTCCATACTTCTCTTCACTCCATCCATCCTCCATCCGTCGTTCTCAAGGCCTGGTTCTTCCACTTCTTCCATTAGCTTTCAAATTAAGGATCTTCTTTGGTATCCTCTCTTTTTCCATTCTTATGAGGGTGTCCATACCATTTCAAACGTTTTTCTTCTATTTTTCCTAATATGTTTTTCAACTTGCATAATTTCCTTTATTGTGCTGTTTCCGACCTTATCCCTTCTTGAAAATCTTGTCGATCGCCTCCAAAAATCCTTTTCTACTGCCAACAGCTTGTTGGTTTGATTTCTATTCCAAAGCATTGGAGTTCAACATACCAATGATTCTTCTTCCATCAATTATTCTTCTTTCAATTTCTGTAGTTGAATTCTCACTTTAATCTAAAATAGATCCTAATATTAAAAAAAATAACATTAGGTATTCTTCCTGAATTAGATTTTAGCTCATCTGTTGTATCCAATGAAAGATATTCTGTTTTATTATAATTTATATGTAATCCCTATTTTTTGTATTCTATCTCTAATTTCCTTAACATGAAAGATTCATCATCTGGAAATAAAATAAAATAAATAATAATAATAGCACCGAGAGTTTTGTACGATGATTAATGACTAATTAGAAGAAGCGTCTGCAGTTCGCAGTACAGTCCACTTCAAAACTTTTCAAGTTCTTTTAGAAACAGAAGTTGCTTTTAATTATCTAAGAGGGGATATTCTAGGACTGGTATTCCCAATGTATTTATACCAATGACATTTCGAGAAGAGTAAACTGGCAAAATTCACAAGGAAGACGGCGACTGTTTGTGCAATGCAGCTTTTCTAAATACGAATTTAATGGAAATTAGACCACAGGGGGCAGAGAGACATGCAAATGCTCAAATTGCATTACAACGCGTTGCCATAGTGACGAATTAACAATTAAACACGTGACTTCATTACGCCTGGGCCAGGCTTCCCTTGTTACAAAATTTTCCTCCCAATCTTCCCTCTAGTAAACATTCCAAAAATATCAAGCGACATTGTATTAAGCAATTAAGAAAATAATGGGATTATATATTTGTCTGACCCATTATTTAAAACCAATATGCTAACTTGAAATTTGAGAAATTAATTTTAAAATAAAGAATGGAAATTCGAATTTATTTAAAAAAATGGGAACACATTGCAATTCTATCTTCCCAAATACCTTTAACTGCATATTGTTTAATAATTTCGAACTTTGTATTATGTATGCTGTTTTTGGCAGGATTTTAAATCAATTTAAAAAATATTACAAAAGTCCGTCACGCAGGAGCAGCGTGTTTTTCAGCAAGTTGAATTTACGATCGGATTTTGGAAGCAGTAATTCCTACGATTATATCCACAACTCAGGGTCGGGTCGAAGAATGAGGTGGAGTCCTATATATAGAGGTCTGTGGGTGGATGAGATGAGTATGAACAATGGTGGAATTAAATAGTGGCAGGGGAAAACGGGAGAAAACCCCGAGAAAAATCTGCCCAAGCCCAGTTTTGTCCGCCACGAAACCCACATGGAGTGACTGAGAATCGATCTCGGGACCCTGGCGGTTAGAAGCGAGCGTCTAACCGCTTGCGCTATGGCGCCGCCATAGTAATTCCTACTGCTCATACGAATAGGGAGATATGTTCTGGCTGTATTCTGAATTAATGTACTGTATTTAGTTTGAAATTTTTTACCTTTATCCTTAAACTACTTACTATTTTTTATACTTTACGGAGTAGAGCATATATTTCTTTTGTTAATTAAATCGTATGTACCCATTATCATTCCGAGAAAACAGAAAATGCTGACACTAGAGCAATTTATAAATTTTGGATTCAACGCAACTTCCACCCATGATAATCGATTTTGGTTGATTTATGGAATACCTATTTATTTCGATAAGATCGTATACATCAAGTTTCGTTACGAGGACAAACATTTGGCACTTTGAGAGTTAAAAATGTTCCCTCTAAAATTGCAGCTTTCACATTAACCCCTGCTTCTAATGGCCTGATTTCGGTTATTTACAAATTTGACTCTAATTTATTTATTCTATTGTTACATATAGAGTTTCGTTGCGAAAAGAAAGAAATGATGGCAGTTAAATCGATTTTTATATTCGACTTTCAGGTAAAGTCCCATTCATAATGGTCCTGCATCGGCTGGTTTTTTTTTTTGCTCTGAAACTGGCAACGTTTATAGCTGGGCCCATAACGTAGACTAAATGTCATTTATTTATTTTTCATCTGCTAATATTTATTTAACTTGTTCTTTAATTCTACAAATTCTTAACGACGATGCCATAGTGGTATAATTATATGTATTACGCAATCATGAGCTCAAATCAGAGGACCTAAGTAACACACAACTTCATGAACTCAGGTACAGGTTCTATAATTAATTATATCAGAAACAACCATAATGTTAACAAAACAGGGATATGTATATAATTGAAAATAATAATGATGAAAACATCAAATAAATTGCATAACTGAGTCCAACTGTAAAAATTCAATAATGCCTATTTAATTTGCTTTTAAATTTGTTTAGTGGTGTTAAACTTCGCATATGATTGCTGTGAAGGTAATCTCTTAGGGGCCATTTGCAATCTGTATGTTAATGATTTGATATTAACACTAATTTTTATAATTCTTTGTTATATATATATATAATATATAATTATGCTGGCTCCGATCTGAGTTCCAATTGTACTGTAAATAAAGCAGACGTAAAGACTTCTTTTTTATTGATCGAATAACGGTTTTTGCCTTTGAGTGTTTAAGAAAATGTATATCGCTCTATAATACTCAAATAAATAAATTAAAAATAGATATTATCTAGCCCTTATCTATAGGAGTTATATGGGAAAAGTGTTAAAATATGTAATTACAATTTTATTAGATTTAAATAATCATTTCATTGTTTTATTCTTACGCATGCGCAATTCGGAATACGTTACAATTTAAATTGGTTCAAAATGGCCGCTTTTGTAGAATTTCTAAAAAATCGGAAAGGATAGCTTTGAAATCCGGAAAGAAGCAAATTATTTTGAATGTTTTCAAACAGTTTAGTGAAAAAATCCCACATTAGCCATTCAGGACATGTGGATGAAAATAACAGCAGAATATGAAGGTGCGTTTAAAAGGAGCATAAATTCTGCTTATAATGAAATTGTAAATAAAGGATACCTATCGACACCAGCAAACAGCGTAAATCCATGCTTTAAATTCAGTGCGACGAGTTAGTAAGAAGTGCCGTGCGTCGTGCATCGTAAGGTTCATTTGTTTTTAGAGAATGAGCCTCTGACGATTATTAAATTGTCTTTTGTAAATAGTGGTCCCGACTTGCTGAACTTCGAAAAGAGTACTTTCGGTATGATTCTGGACGAGTGGAGTTTGAATTTGTTGAAATAAACCGAAAAAAAATGGTAATAGTTCGCGAATACATTCTGATGTGGGCATAGGAAATATCTAAGGAAAATACGCCAGTACAGGTGAGAGGGTCGCAAATTGTATTTTCTAGACGAAACATGGGTTAATTAAGGCCGTTAATATTTATAAAGTGTAGTCAGACTCTAAAATAAAGATTAAAGACAGACATTTCTGCCATATCTAACTACTGGATTGAAAAATCAAAGTGGGGAAGGTAGGCGCATAATAATACTTCACATTGGAAGTGATGAGGGTTTGAGGAGTGTGGGGAATTTATTATGGGGTCTCTAAAAAACTAGATTTTCATGATGAAATGTCAGGATCGGTTTCTTATTAATTTGTTCATGAAGATTTTATCTAAATTCGCTGCAAACAGTGTCATTATAATGGATGATGCATCTTCCCATAGTGTCAAATTGGAACGTGTACCCACAAAGCAATGGTCTTCTTCTTCTTATTCTTCTTCTCATGTGATAGACCTAGTGGTCTGTTACGGTCTCAATCCAACGTTTGAAGGGTCTGCCCAAAGATCTCTTGCCTGGTGGCTGGTAATTTAAGATCTGACGTGGTATTCTTGTTCTGCTCATTCTTCGTACGTGAGTTTTCCAGTTTGTTCTGTATGTTTGTACATATTCCATGACTGATTCTGTTTGTAATTCTTTGAGAATGTCAGAATTCCTTTTATGGTCTGTCCTTGAATAGCCCGCATTACGTCTAATAGCAATGGTTTAAAAATTAATTAATAAGATGGAGGGATAGAAATGGTATCGGATATATAAGTAACATGGTCAAGAATTAATTTACACAAGAGATAAAGAAAACCAACGTCCACAAAATGTATCAGTTCGAAATGCATGCATTGGTGGAGCAAAGTGACCATACTGTGTTGAGGCTCCCTCCTTTCACTGTACGTTAAACACTATCGAGTCAAGTAATGGGGCACGTCGCTCGAAATAATAAAACTTTAAAAATGAGTGGACTCAGGACCTTGCTCCACAAAGGATTGGAATTATTGGCAATGGCTGAAATGTGGCGGTCGTTCATACATCACATAGAGGGGGAAGAGGACAAATTTTGGAATTCTCATAATTGTATGACAACATTGTAGACTCCCTCATTAATAGTCTAGGAGACACCAACAGTGAAGAAACGGAATAAGAAGATTAAGAAGAGGATCCTCCTCAATGAATCCACGTCTTATGTGATTCTGATTAGGTAGGTCCATATATAATATTTTGTCATCCATTTGTTCTTTTTCATATGACATACATAAATAAGAAATGGAAAGAGTTTCTAATTATTGGTCAATTTTATCTGGAGTATTATCTATTTTAAAACTGATGTTGCCTAAGAACAATTTTTCTATCGTTGACACTTCCACACAATTCAGACACATGGCGGGTAAAAGTAGTAGCACAATTCCACCAATAGAAGGAGTCGGCGGAGAAAATATCTTAAGCATGTTTATATAAAGTACCAGAACGTAGCTCCGAATTAGTAGAGTTATATTTGTTTTATTGGAGGTTCAAAATGTTTAATTTGTCCAGATTGTACAATGATGAGTACTTAATTTTCAGTAATGAAAGTTGGCAATGCTGAAGGATAATGGCTTCCACGCCCTCATATACACTTCAACTGTTTGTTCTAGCCAGTGGAAAGGGTAAACACAACTCTAAATTATCGAAAAACAAATGCAGCTCGGAATAGGAGGGAAAATTGGTGGTACAAAATGAAAAGCAATACGCTTAATGGAGTTGCAACAATTGAAGCGCAAACAGACTCAGAGGAGCGCTCTGCTACCCGCATACACAAGTTCTTCAAATGTTTCCAACAACAATATCTATTATAGTGTATTAATCTCTCGTACTCCATCATTGTTTATATATAAGTTCTGTTTCATCGACTAGTGTAATTTTGGTCCGTTGTCACAAAATCTGTGGTTTTGACAGCCAGATTGTCAAAAAAAAAAAAACAATTCTTCTAATCTCTCCGCTCCATCTAACTTTACTTAACTGTTACACGTTTGAGACCATTGCTGTGTGAAATTTTCTGCTTACAAATAAATAAATTGCCTCTTCCTATGTGAAAACAACATTCCAATTTACTATATGCTGTTTTTTTGTTACTTCATTCTTAGTTTGTGCTTACGAAATAATAGTTTAGATAAGTATATAGAAAGCCCTATGAATCACTAAAAGTCGGAATAGCAGCGACAATATTCAGAACTAGCAGATACTATGTTGTTTTCATCAACGCCATTCCTATGTCCTAGTCCGGGCTTGGTTAATTTATACTTGTAAAATCGTTACCTCCATATTTACAAGTCTACGGTGTTGACAAACCCAATAACATTTCATAACTGTAAGCGTTACTTGAAGCGATCATTTCTGACAACAAAAACTCAGTTTAGACCCCTCTATCACCTGTGTTGATTTGACCAAATCCTCTCTACAACTTGTTATCTAGACAAGTCAGTCGCTGTGGCGTAGTCGGTAGTGTCCCTACCTTCCACTCCGGCGACCCGGGTTCGATTCCCGGCGGGGAAGCGAGATTTTAAAATCTCCACCTTGGGTCTGGGAGTGTATCCTGTCCTTGTGAGAATAAAATAAAGTTAACAAAAAGGTAAAAAAACAATAAGTTAAAACAAGAAGGTAAAACAGTGTAGACGAAGAAAAAGGGGGGGGGAAATACATTGTGATGCAGCGTTTGAATTTCGAAGGTGAGGGCGTTGATGAATATATATTATAAATAAATATTTATTTTTTTCCCCCACATCTATCCCTGTCTTCAATGTAGCAATGATAGAAAGATTTCTGAGTCTATAATTTTTCTCATTTGTGAGGCATATGTCATTAAATAAAAAAAAGTGTTGTCATTAAACTTCATCATCCGCCCTAGATTACCACTCAGAAGTATTTAAATTTGAAGGCTTTGTCCATAAATCAAGACTGATTTTACAAGGGTTTTGCAATTTGATAACTTTTCATATTTACATTAATTATACTCCATTATTCAATTATATACTAGAGCATACCATCAATTCTTTAGAGTTATAACAAAGTCGTCTAACTGAATGGTATTAATAATCTGTTAATTTATGCTATTTAACTCATGCCACAAATGCTAGTCAATGACCAATCACGTTCATCCAAGAATGTTTGTTTTAAAACCAATGACAGTCGTGTTTCACCTCGCTCTTTATCGATTATCTTTTATCAGCTCCTGCTTTTGTGATAAAGAAAGCTCCTCCTTTTAATGTTCTGAACAGGTCAAAGCATTATTTTCTCCAAACAAATACATTGAATATAGCAAATAATGAAAAGATTTCCTTGATTTTACTGAGTTGTTTACTAAAAAATATAAATAAAAAACCCGTAATTGTTGATTATGGATATATAGTTTGAGTTGGTTCAGTCTTTCTCCACTTGGGTACACTCTTACAATATTGCGATCTTATTTGGCAATAAATACTATGATCATAGCAGCAGCAGTGAATGAACATAACCTCACATTTCTGATTTGTTTTCAAACATCGCCGTTTACATTAAATATATAAATATTTTAAAATAACGATAGTTAACGATTGATGTGTGAGGTAAACCGCTTAATTGTATTCGTCGTTAAATAGTCCTAACAAATGCCCACTCTTGATGTGCAAATTCTCTAGATAAGTTGGAAATCTCTCGAGGCATTACTTATGGTTATGTAGCGTGTATTAGATAATAGCGAGTCTTTTGGAACGCGGATTGAAAGATACGCGCAGCTGATCGATGCGTCTAGACTTCCAACCGGAAACTATTGTACGCGCCTAACCTTCCTTTCCAGAGGCTCCGACTCTAGAAACTGGCATTCCAGAAGAATTTCGACTGATGTCTGAGACATTTCCTCTATGGCTTATATAAACTATTGTCAGGTCGGGAGTCAGTCAGTTCTGTTATGACAGCTATACAGTGAATTGCGATCAGGAGAAATCGTTGGAAGTGAAACCATTAGGGACTGGAAAATAATTGTGCGACAGATATACTTTAAAGCAATTTTAATTATTGCCGCAAGTTGTATGTGAAATGTCACAGAAAGGTTAAATAGAATAAAATGAAGTTATTGTGAAAGTTTTACGAGAATGTATGTTGTGTTTATTACGAGAAAACAATGTGAGAACGACTTCCGGTAGCGCACGACAATATTCTCACGTGGACAAACGACAGGCTCTCTGAATCTGTGAACATCACATCACAGCATTTCCGCCAGAGAGGATATATTACAAAAGGCACATCGTAAAGAAGTTCCTTGCTCAAAATGAGTGGTTTAAAGGCACAATTCATTGATGCAGAGCTACGAGGCTCGCGCTGGTCGAGTTCCGAGAAACTTTCCAATGGATTTTCGGCCAGTATGGGACCAATCTCCACCAGGCATTGTGAGGAATTTGGGTAGTTACAATAAGTAGCGGCTCCAGGATGAGAACACGATCTATATCTGCTGAGGGACTCGGCATAGTAAACTACATATCATCCACTTATGGCAAGACGATCATTCACCTCTGTAAACAGTACATATGGATATGAGATCACAAGCCATCCAAGCGCTTCTATGTCTGGCGCGACATGGTGTTTAGTTTAGATTTTAGCGAATTCCAAAGAATGAAACTATTGAGGTTGTATACAAGAAAAAATAAAAAATACAGATTTTCACCGATCCCGTATCAAGGTTGTGTTTAAAAAAATCTGCTGCTTTTAACTGCAAGGGACAGAAATCAAAGCCAGAATCCAGAAATTGAAACCCACTGTACGGAGAAAATGGATGTCCCTGCTTGAGTAAGACCGTAGTGGAATGAGGAGACGTGGCGCGGACGGAAGGTAGTGTGGGTTATGCAATCTACCAATTCAGGAGTGGTGTTACTTCTCTATAGTTTAAATGAGAGATTTTACTCTGGATTTTAGTGCCTTGCAGAGCAGAAGTTTTTTGGTTACGGCCTTGGTATATCACAACGCATCTCTGGAAGAAATTTCAAGGTAGGTTTCGGCATGCAATGGTTGATAGTTCCCTTATAGTAATGCTTTTTCTGAAGGAAAGTAGAACTCTGGTCCCACGTTTTGGATTAACAGCACCCAAATTGAATCCTAAACCTGGAATAAGGAAAGCAGAACACTGGTCCCAAATTTTGGATTCACAGCAAAAAAAAAATAAATAAATAAGTAAATAAATCCTAAACCTGGAATAGGAAAGTAGAGCACTGGTCCCAAATTTTGGATTTACAACACAAAACTGGAATCGTAAACCTGGAATAAGGAAAGCAGAACACTGGTCCCAAATTTTGGATTCACAGAAAAAAAAGAAAAAAAAAGGAATCCTAAACCTGGAATAAGGAAAGTAGAGCACTGGTCCAAATTTTGGATTTACAACACACAAAATGGAATCCTAAAACCTGGAATAAAATACCTCTCAGCAAAATTTATCGCACAAGTATGAATACCAATGCTAAAGATCATCATTTAAATATGGCCAGGAATCACCGAGATCGGCTGAATGAGAAATAAGAGTTTTATATCTACAGAAGTGGATTAATTTTCTTTGCAAAATACAAATACTTGATACGAATTTAAATTCCTTCAGATAAGAATTGCGTTAATTAAGCGAATTTATTTTGCAAGTTGAATTTATGGCCGAATTTTGTTGTTTTTTTTATATTTTCTCTTGTCAAACTCAGGGTCGGTTGAGGGATCAGATAAGGTAAAGCCCTTTATATCTATAGAGTCCTGTGAATGAATAAGAGTGCCGGCCGACAATGCCTCACGCACCGCCACAGGAGTGGACGAACAAAATTTAAACTCAATGGAAGAGATGAGTATGGAGAAATGATGGAATGAATTTTGCAGCAGGGAAACCCGGGACAAACCCTGACAAAAAAGTGCCCAAGCTCCGAATCGTCCACCCCAAAATTCACATGAAGTGCCTGACTCGAGCGGTGACAGGCGAGCGTCTAACCCCATATTGTACGGAGGCGGCGTTTTCTGGTTTATATAATATTTTTGTTTTCATAATTGGATAATATATACCAAGTTTCATTGGAGGAAAATAAAATTCATCCGCTATAGCATTGAAAATTTTTCCCACTAAATTTCAGCTTTCAAGCTAAACCCCTCAATTAACGTTTGATTCTGGTGATTAAGAACTCTATATTACTATTCTTATTTAAATGTTGCAGGCGAGAATCTTTGCGAGTAAATAAATATGGATACTAGAGAAAATAATTAAATTTCGGCTTTCAAGTAAAACCCAATTTATAATTCGGATTTCCCTGATTTTGAAGAATACTTTTCGCTGAATTTTGAAAAATACATTTCTCGTTTTTTTTTTCCGTGCCGTATGCCATGCTTCGTTGCGAAAAAATTAAAATTTCGGTCGTTAGAGTGATTTTAAAGTTTTTCGCATCAGGGTACACCCACTTCTAACGGTTCGATTTTGCTGGTCAACGAATTCGAACATACGTTTTCAATTGGTTGCTGTTTTACAGAATTTGATTCAGAAAAATAATTGCGGCAATTAGAGCATTAACATATACAATTATTGCCATGATATTTTCGGTGTCTGCAAAGGAGGATCATTGCAGATTTGTAAAATATTAACCAGAAATATAATAAGATAATTTAAATAAAGCAAAAATAATGATACAAATATGAATAACAATGTGAGGAGATGCTAAGTGCCAACATGTTTCACTCTGTAGATTAGGACTAAGAAATTGGGGCTGGAAAGAAACATCAGTAAATACAAATATAAATATATGGACACACCACATATAGGGACAGTTAATGACAAACGAGGAAGTCCTGATTGAAGAAGTGTCTGCATTCAAATACCTAGGAAGAATAATTACAATAGGAATGAAACGCAACAAAGACTTTAAACATAGGCTCAATTCTGGAAATCTAAACTATTATACATTTCAGGAGCTCTTGTCGTACCAATTCTCAAAAAAAAAAAAAAAGAAAAGAAAAAGAACTGAGTTGAAATTATGTAAAACACATTAGTCTCCCAGTTGTATTATATGGATGCGAACATGGACTCTTACTTTAAGGAAGGAGAAAAGATTACGAGTATACGAGAATAAAGATCTTAGGAAAATTGTTGGATCAAAGAGATGATCAGACAGGTGAATGGATAATAGTACATAATAGTGAGTTTCATGATCTTTGTGGGAACCGATATAATAAGAACAGTTAAGTCTCATAGACTGCAGAGGGCAGGGCATGTTCACGAATGGAATTTGAAATAGGACATGGATACTCCTTGTAGGAAAAATATAGGGAAAGCGCCCAGTAGGAAAATAACATCAACCACGATTTCAGGAAAGTAGATAATACAGGGGATGATTGGAAACCATTAGCTCAGGATAGGGATGTGTGGAGAGCTAATGTCCACGTTGCCATGAACCTACGGATTCGATAGTGCCAGTGAGTTAGTTTTAATGATGAAGAAAATAGAAAAGGTAAAGTTGATAATGATTAAGTTTTATTTATCCTCTCGAGAGACACAAAGGCTTACAAGAAGAAGAACAATAACAATAATAATAATAATAATAATAATCAATTGAGTTGGTGTGTTTACTTGATGAAAATCCATATTTATTAATTAAATAAAAATAAAACATTGTTTTTATTTGATTTTCATATTTATTATATATTCAGTGACAGCTGTTCCGGTACACCGTACCTTCTTCAGACATGTTAACAAATTATGAATTGTGTTCGAACTGATCTAAGCAACAATACAACATATTTATTTAAATTTTTTAATTTTAATAAAGCGGATTCATTCAAATCAAGTTGAGAATTTAACAGTTTGTTACTACTTTTAAATTTATTTATTTCTACAGCCTCCAAAGATCTAACTTCTTACCCTTATCACAAACATGTAAAATTTCAAAATTTGGATCGAAACAATGTTAAATTGGAATAGGTGGTTAGCATATTTTGAAGATTCTAAATTTCTGTTATTTGCTCTCATGTGTTCCTTTATCCGAGAGATAAAAAGGTCTACCAGTTGTCCTATATAGACATTGTCACATGTGCCACACTTCAATTTATATACACCTGATAATTTTTATTTTTTATTTTGGTTTTATTGTTTTTTATTATATTTTGTAAAGTTTTATTAGTTTTAAATGCCACAATTCATACTGAATTTAATAACACATTGTACTAGCTAAAGATGGTTTGATTATGGGTAATCCTTTGAGCCCTCTTTGGCAGAGATTTTTATGGATGACTTAGAACAAACAATACATTAGAATGTATTAGCTAGAAATGTTCTATTTTGGTGTCGTTATGTAGATGATGTCATAGCAGGCTTCACAGGAACCAAAAGACAATTGAATTCCTTTTTAATTTTATTAATAACATTCACAGAAGTATTAATTTCACAATGGAATTAGAAACAAATAATAGTATAAATTTCTTGGATTTATCAATAAACACATTGATAATAAGTTTGAGTTTGGTATCTTTCACAAACCATCTCATACTGATACCACTATCCCTGGTTCTTCTCTTCACCATATACTCATAAGATGGCAGCCTTTAATAGTTACATTCATATACTTTTAAATATCCCTCTTTCACCCTTGGAATATAATAATGAATTGAATATTATTAAACAATTAGCTATTAATAATAACTACGACCCTAAAATTATAGAATATTTAATAAGAAAGTTCATTACAAAAAAGCAATTAACAAAGTTTTTACCCAAAGAAAACACAAAGAAATATGTCTTAATGTCATACATAGGCCCACTTTCAAATAAAATATCTAAACACTTTAAAAAGTTGAACATTAATGTGGCATTTAAAACTAATAAAACTTTACAAAATATAATAACAAACAATAAAACCAAAATAAAAAAAGAAAAATTATCAGGTATATATAAATTGAAGTGTAGCACATGTCACAATGTCTATTAGGACAAACTGGTAGATCTTTTATCTCTCGGATAAAGGAAACACATGAGAGCATATAACAGAAATTTAGAATATTCAAAATATGCTAACCACCTATTCCATTTAACATTGTTTCGATCCAAATTTTGAAATTTACATGTTTGTGATAAGGGTAAGAAGTTAGATCTTTAGGAGGCTGTGGAAATAAATAATTTAAAAGTAATAACAAACTGTTAAATTCTCACTTGATTTAAATGAATGAATCCCCTTTGTTAAATTAAAAATTTAAATAGATATTGTTTGTATTGTTGCTTAGATCAGTTCGAACACAATTCATAATTTGTTAACATTTCTGAAGAAGGTACGGTGTACCGAAACAGCTGTCACTGAATTATGTAATAAATATGAAAATAAAATAAACTATGTTTTATTTTTATTTAATTCTTCTTCTTCTTCCTTTCAAGTATTAGGCCAAGGCCTGTTACTGTTACGATCCTATAGAAAATTTTCCCTTATGGGAAATTCTCATATAAGACTTGAAAGCATAATATAGTCCCTTCGATTGGTTGCTGGTCCAAAGGAAGGCAAAACCAGTGATGGGGTTGCCATCTTATAGCCTCTGGTCAGGCTTTCTGGAGAAGAAAAAGAAAATAAAGGAAAGAAGAAATGGAAGAAAGGAAGGACTCTTCTAGTCCTCGGATGCCCTAATAGCGTCGGGGTCGAAAAAAACAAGAGTTAACCAAGAGAGGTTTAGGATAGTAAAGTTAAAAGAGTGCAAAACACAAGTAAGTGGAAGAAATGTTTTTGCACAGCTTGGGCACCTTGTGGTCTCATCCACATATCCCCTAGATGAGGACCCTGAGGGCTTTTATTTAATTTAATAATAATAATAATAATAATTATAACAATAATAACCCACCGCCAACGCTGCGTTATGGCTTCGAGGTAACGGGCTCCCTTGTCACGCAGAAGCCCCGAGTTCGATCCTCGGGTTGGATAAGTTTCCTGGTGAGTTTTTTTTCTGGTTTTTCTCTCCCTTTAAGACAAATCTCAGTAACTAAGGATCAAACGTGTCACGAACATCATGAGGCCATCATTATCATTATAATATTCACCATCATTAGATTAAGTTTAGGGCTAAGGCCTATCTTGACGCGTCGTTATGATCATCATGTATCATACATGATATGGGAACGTAACTCTGGCCTTCCAGGCGCTCCAACCTCAGAAGTGAAATACAATATCGCTGATGTCAGGAGAGAATACTAGAAATGTCCTAATGACAAAATGTTTTCATTGAATACAAAAAAATATATTCGTTAGGATTTTATTAATTTAGAAGACACATCAAAATTAATATTGATATATCGAACAAAAAAAAGTGTTTCTATATTCATGTAATTGTTTATGAAGTTATACTCCTGAATTGTTTCGGGATCACGCCATTCCGTCACGTGATGTTCTCGTGTGAAAAGGGCAAATGTTAGATTATACGGGCCAAGTCTGCTATTGATTTATACACAATGCGCTCAAGGCCTCCTGTTTATCATTTGATTGTAGTAAGCGTTTAAACATAGTTGGAATCATCTATCAATTGAAAATTTCACATAACATGTAATTTCAATCTGATACATAATAGTTTATTCAGGCTTTATTTCTACCTTTATTAAATGTTGTTATACCATGTCATTTCAATAAATTATAACAATACTAAAAGAAAGAAAACAAAAAGTGAGTTCGTTTTATTTCACGTGAAACATGTTGTAAAGTCAAATAGAGGAAATGTTTACGCGAGTCTCTATACGTGAAGCTTGACGGTAAGGAAACCATGACGTAGGGAATTAACTTCACACACCACACTAGCACAGAGAGAACTACACACACACACACACCACGCCAGAGACACACACCACACACACCACACACACACACACACCACACACACACACACACACACACCACACACACACACACCACTCCATTCCATCCTACCGTTTTTGCCCAGATACGCTTATAGGCATCTTTTATATTGCCAAACTGCACATTGGTCTTATAATTACACGACTTGTTTGTAGAGGGTATTTGTTAAACTATGAATCATACCACACTTTTTGACTATCACGACAAGTCATGGGAGGCTTATCCCAAATGATTGATCAACTCAATATCAGTGGCCTCCCCCGAGACCACACAACGCTTACAATGAAACACACCATTCACACACACACATTCATACTGAACATAATGAATATGATAATTATGTTTATGATGGCCAGATGTTGTTTGGGCTCGTTTTGCTTTAAATTTCCTGAAATTTGTCTAACGGTTGAGGAAAAGCTTGAACAAACCTCACCCAGGAACACTTATCCGGACCGGAGATCGAAGTCGGGCCATCTACATACGAGGCAGTCGCACTACCCCCAATCCACAGCGGTGGATATACAGGGTTTTGCCAAGAAACCCGATAACCAGAGGTGCGTTATTATATTTATATAGTTGATCATTTCAATAATGATACCAAGTGTCCGGAAATGATGCTTTTCACGCTATGCTAGTTAATTATGTGGTACGATAAGTGCTATTTGGATGGCTTGAAGATCATTATTAAATAGCTCACAGGTGCGGAACCTGTGATACGTGATTCGCAACGGAATGTGGCTGCAACATAAAAGAGCTCCAGCTCACTTCAATGCCAATGGGGGAGAGACATTAGATACCACGTATCCAGGTCGACGAATTGGCAGAGGAGGGACGTGTCCTATGGCACCGAGATCACCTGATCTTAACCTCTCGACTAATTTTTTGGAGTCGACATGGAAAAGTCGTGTATCAGGCTACAGTAGCGTCAACGTATGGATCTTATAGCCCGAATCCACGTTTCTACAGCAATAATTTACAACGAGGTCAGGCATATTGAATGTGTGCGCCATTCACTATACCACGATGTACGCTTCTGTAATGAGATGGAAGGTGGGTATTTTGAAACTTGACTGACTGTGACAGTATTAGCAAGTACGAGTCTTGAAATCCAACTACCGGAACTCTTGAGAATTAGCTACTTATAGTGGGAAAACGC
>JASPKZ010006026.1:0-30779 GCA_030220185.1 Diploptera punctata
ATTCATTACAATAGTTTAGTTTTACACACAGAGAAGTTTGTATCAAAATCTAATAATCTACATGGATATTATCAAGAAAAGAAAATGTACTTACAGTGCTGATTCTTCTTTTTTTAGGAGGTGGGGTCTCTTTCTTGAAGTCTGGAAAGGTTATCTATCCATTTCTTCCAATTTTTTCTAGTTTCTGGTGATGGGTTAGGTTTCAAAACTTGACCATATGGAGTTTCTGGTGTTGATATGTGAAAAGAGGACCCTTAGGGGTCACTTGACTTAGATCATCTGGCCACGTTGGTTTGGGTGTATTTACTATTTTTGGTATATTCAGAGGTGACTCCTGGCAAAAACCATTACATTCTCTTTTGGGAAGTTGTGTACATACGAGGTTAACGGACTAGATGGTGGACCCCATAAACTCTTTGTCTGTAGCTCTCCCCACTCTCTTATTCATAGGTCTAGGTGTTTTCTTCATTGTTACAAAAAGGGCTAGATTTATGTGGTTCATTTATGGAATTATTTGATCTTGAATTATCCTCTCTGTTTCTGTCATTAAGTGTTTTTAATCGGTCTCCCTGATTGTGTTCAATGTTATGACTAGTCACTCTGGTTATGTTATTTAGTTCAGTAGATAATGTAGAATGTTTTACTGGAAATAGAAACCAATTTAATCATTAACTATTAACAAAGTTAAAAAAAACATCCCACATAAAGCATACACAAGAATTTTTTTTAAATAGTTAGGAGTATAGCAGGAAGAAAATAAAGGAATTGGCAACAGAAGTCAAAATAGAAACATTTCAAAGAAGCAGTTACACAAATTTATATTGATGACACATATGCCCATTATTTACATAAAATTTGCACAAACAGATGTGTGAGATCATGGAAAGTCAAAATGTCCTTAACTATCCAAACATTAAACCAAAAAGCACAATGTGCTAACAACTTAACTGAAAGGGTTATTTGAAAGAAAACCCTTGTTCATCTTTTAGAATGTTGATAATGGTACATTTGGTATCCTTGTGTGTAGATACAATGTTTCCATAAATAAAGCCCTCATCTTCAATTCCTATAAAATCTACAGTTATGGTTTCTTAATGGAAAACTTAGATTAATATCTATACATAAACAGGCAAAGATAAACATTTATATAATAAATTTGGGAATTTTTAACATTATGAGATTTAATTCATAAGAATTAAAATGAATCATGATTTCTTCTTACCTCATACTTCTATGTTTTTTTAAACACACGCAATGCAGTATCAGCAACCATTGTCACCACACTCAGCTGTTTTCATGACTGTCGTGAAAAACAGCTGAGGATGGTGACAATGGTCGCTGATACTGCAATGCTGTGTTTAAAAAAAACATAGAAGTATGAGGTAAGAAGAAATCACGATTCATTTAATTCTTATAAAAAAAAAGATAAAACAATTTTTAGAGATTTTGATAAAACATTTTTTATCACTCATCTTATATTATTATTCTTATTAAATTATAAACTAGTTTCGGAACTTAGTTTCAGTTCCATCCTTAGTATCCTCACAACTGTTGTTCTGTCGTCTTGAAGAGCCGTCCTTCACTCCTTCCACCTTGAAACCAGGTCATTCTGCCCGGAGATTTCAAAGCTCACAGGGAGAATGACCTGGTTTCGAGGTTTTTCAGTCTGCCAATGGAAGGAGCGAAGGACGGCTCTTCAAGATGACAGAACAACAGTCGTGAGGATACTAAGGATGGAACTGAAACTACTACTTCTCCTTCTTCCTTTCATGTGATAGACCTAGTGGTCTGTTACGGTCTCAATCCAACGTTTAAAGGATCTGCCCCAAGATCTCTTGCCTGGTGGCTGGTAATTTAAGATCTGACGTGGTATTCTTGTTCTGCTCATTCATCTTACGTGAGATTTCCATTTCTTCTCTGTAACTGAAACTACGTTCCAAAACTAGTTTATAATTAAATAAGAAGAATAATATGAGATGAGTGATAAAAAAAATTTTATCTAAATGATATATACCTCATAGTGTGAATTCCTAAAATAAGTAATTTATGAAGAGTTGGAAAAAATGTTTTTAATATCTCACCTCATAAAGTTGCGTGTTTTCACGATACCGGTTATAAAGTAAATTTACTTCCATATTCAGCCAAACTCCAAATTTATGAGGTGCTACATTAAAACATTTTCTCTAACTCATTCATAAATTGTAAATACCTCATAGTGTTACCTCCCACTTTAATTTTGATTAAACAGACAAAACAGTTTTTTTTACCTTTTACTCCTTTGTTTGTCAACCATTTTTCTTAGTGGCTATCGAGAAGCTTTAGCGTTATCAATTTAAAAAATTTTGGAAAACAGTTTCCCCCCCTACCTTCGTTATAAAAACAGTTAAGTACCTTTTTCTTTTTGTTTGTCAACAGTGTATTGATGAACTTTAGTGCTATCAATTAAAAAAATTTTGGAAAGTTTTTTTTTTTCCCTACCTTTGTCGTATAGATTAAAGTCAGATATTTACTCTATTTAATAATAATAGGGATTCCATTATATTAATATATACATATCTTTAATATTTTATTTTTTTAAATTCAATGAAAATCAGTTAAAATGTCATAAGTATGAATGTGGAAGAACTTCATATTTTTTATATCATAAAAAAATACAATTGAAAATAAGTTATTCTTGAAGAAATTATGTGATTCTGGAAAATTTCTAGAATCAGTTTAAGAATTTGAAGGAGTTTGAAATAGCAACTGCCACATTACTTTGAAGTGTTGGATAACTTGATGTGAGTCCACCAATAGCACTCATGGGCCAGGTTGGTTAACCAATCACATTTGAATGGCTAATAAGAATATTGGATTGTGGAAAGGAGATCCTTCATAATCTGAACATTGCACTGGAAGATGTCATGGCAACAAGTCAAAAGAGTAATGGTCACACATGATTTATTTAATATTGAGCACAAATCTATTGATAAATGAAATAATAGTACATATTAATACATTTAAGTTAAAATATATGTGCAGTTAATTTTAAGCCAAAATAGTGAATTTTGTTTAACATAATTTTTTTGTGAATCGAGTCACCAGTCATAATTAGCTTTGCCATTAATAACAGTCAAAATATAACTGATGATAAGAAGGTTAAATACAAGTTTCATCATAGTTAATGCAGAAGCTATTACTTACTTATTTTAGGAATTCTACCTAAATAAATGCAAGAAGCTATTACTTACTTATTTTAGGAATTCTACCTAATAAAAAAAAGCAGAAGCTATATTCTTAAATTTACTCAATATTTTTATTTGATGAAAACCATTTTTTTTACTCTTCCCTCTGTTCCCCTGAAAGGAGTCTTGTAAGCCATGGCAAACTAAAATTGAACCAAGGACTACATCTAGAAGGAGTCCACCACCCAATGATACTACATAACAGTAGGTGAAAAGCGAAGTGGTGCTACAATACAACATAAACAACTTTAAATGGCATCACAATGTACAATTACAATCTTCTTTAAGATGAAGCCTTTATTTAGAAGTCTCCATTCATCATACTTCACGCTCCTCACATCTACAATCTACAATATTTGTACAATATTTAATACAGTTTCTCTACCATTTAGAATTCAATATATCTGTTACATAACATTTTTATATATTATATTATTATTATTATTATACAGGGTGCCGAATAAGTCAGTTAACCACTGCACATGATTGAAAGGAAAAAAACAAATCAGATTGGTTGAAAACTGGGTTTGAATACGGGACCTTTAGAATATAATCCTCAAAAACACTATTGCTTGAGGTAATTTGCTAAGGAATATATCTTGTCCAGTATCATGTCAATAAATGATTTCAAGTTACAATATTTTTTGTGAGTTTCCAGAGAGACCATGGTATCTGAAACTCAATATTTGTTTTATTTAAATAGTAATATTTTGAAGTTCTTTTAATTAATTTTTTTGAGTCACAGACTCAAATAATTTAATCAGTATTCTGTGTTGAAGGACATTTGTTTAAAAGTACTGAAGAGTGGATTGGAAGGCATGGTAAAATTGATTGGCCACCTAGATCACCAGACATCACGCCATGTGATTTTTCAATGTGGGGAATTTTGAGGATAAAGTTTTAAGTACAAAGCCACTAACCTGCAACATTTACAGGATTTGATTGAACAGGAATTTGAAAAACACTTTTGGTAATAATGGAAATTTGTGATAACATCTGCAAATCAGTGTTAAAACAATGTCATAAGTTGCTTAAACAACAATGGAGGTCACTCTCAAACAACTCAGTAGTTTTTTTGTATATATGTTGTAAACTATAGAAAATAATATAATGTATTTACTTAAGTAATTTCCCTCTTTTTACGAGTGAAAATTCAAGGGGGAAATTATGTGATGACTATGAAAATATCAATATGCTTTCACAAAGTTAGAACCACTACCAATTAGGACATCTATTTAATTCCATTATGGTCATTGAACTTTACTCTCAAAGACATTTTGAGAAATTGAAAGAATAAGTTGTATTTATCGTTTCTCTATTTTCAGACACTCAAAAAACTATACAAAAGATAACAGTACAGTAGATCACAATGTAAGGTGTGTTCCACTCCGTTTTCCTTAATGAAATGTACCACTTGTAACTTAAAATTTGCATTATAGCTGTTATGTTTTCTTCCCACAGTTGAATTTAACGACACTGAAGTGTGATGGAATAACACACTTACCAATGCACAATGATATCCCAACTCTATTCATACTGACGACAACAGATTACCAGGTGACAGAAACTACAGGTACCATTAACCCCTTAACTGGGGACCTAGCTAGTTGCAGTTCTACAGCTGTGTGGGAGCCTTTTCTTCCTTTAATTTAAAATATTGTAAAAAATACAGGGAGTAACATTTGTAACATATCCATCAAATATTATACAAAACAACCATTCTCTTTCATATGGTCATATTTTTTTTTAATCGCAATTCATATTTTTTATTTTTTTCAACTTTAGTACAAAACGGCACAAGTGGTCTTCTCGTGTTCAATTTAAAGTAATTTGGAAAACATTATTTATTTACATGTAATGAATATTAAAAAGTATGCAACTCTCTTAAATGCAATAAATGTTAACTCTGGCCTTACATGGTGTCTGTCATCAGTGCGTTGTTTCAAGTCTTACATCGATATAAACTAAGCATTAGGATATATGTATTAAATAAATAAATAAATTTATATGTGGCAATTTACTCCGAATTTTATAATGTAAATATACAATCTCTTTTAACACTGTGTAAATATTACAATTTTACGACACATATGACATGTGGCGTTACTAAATCTGTCAGTTTTGAGTTATTACAAATCGCATTTTTTTTTATTTTTAGGATCTTTAATATACCATAAAAATATATATCCGTACAATTAGTAGTTTTTATTGTAGTATAGTGATTTATTGCGTCATCAGATATTATCAGTGGCGTTATTGAACACTGGGTGTGTTGAGAAGTCACTGGTTATTATTGTTGTTAGTATTATGAATGCTACATAACTTCATTTTAGAAACACACTCATATTTTTCAGTTAATTGTAAGTAGCTTATAAAAAAAAATATGATGAAGTGAAAAAAAAAACTAGAGCGAAGTAAGACGTTGAAACTAGTTACTTCAAGACTGGAGATGGAGGGTAAAAGTTAGCAACCCCAATTGAATGTTTGTGCATATTTTTCTATGTGATAAAATGACAGAACCTCTCATTTAAACTTTTGAATGAGAAGTTACAAGAAACTGTACCAGAGTTATTATTTTTTTCATTAACTTAGGACCGTCCTTTGCATTAAGGTTTTAGGCTAATTGAGTTGAAAGATATATTATGTTGATGCAAACAGATGATGTCTGTTTTTTTTTTTCTGAACACGTCCAGTGAATAATATTTTATCATGAATGTTATATAGCTGGCCAGTTACCCGATATATGTTAGTTCGGTCCGTTCTTGCGCGCATACATGATATGTGATTTTAAACTCTCGTAATAAGAAACTGTTAGAGAGCGTGTCAAAGAGGGTTGAAAAAAATCACACTGATATGTCATACCCAATATGAACCGATCTTCAAAATTTTGTGTTCCTGCATCGCCAAATAATTTATCAAAAAAAATAATATATATTTCGTTGATATATCCGTAACTCCCACCAAGTGAAGGCTTTCTTGAGACGGATATTCACGGAACGCCCACCCAACGGTTTAAGTCTTTGTAAAGGGGATGGGTTCGACCTTGGATTTTCTGTGAATTCCTTTGTGTTATATTTTAAATCTTGATAAGAATGTCCAAAGTTGTAACTGAAAATTTTTGGTCTAAGTATTGCACATTGTATCAGAGATAGATTTGAAAAAAAAAAAAATATATATATATATATATATATATGAAAAACATAAGGGGCAAATTATGCAAGGGGGTCAATTATGCGAGTAAATACGGTATTTGCATTTTCGGTTAACTGACTTATGCTGCACCCTGTATTATTATTATAAACAACAAATAAACGAAGGAAGAAATGTAATCCATCAAATGAATGTCAAAACATAACACTAATCTTAAGGTGTCAAAATAAAATAACACTAATCTTAAGGTGTCAGTTAATATATTCATCCATAGTAATTCTACCCGAGGGCAGGTCTTTCACTGAAATCATAGCATTTTCATGCTATGCTTTGCAGCTTTACTAGGGAATTGTAGGTGTGGTAGCTTCCCGTTGCTTTCCACACCGGTGAAGGATGATGATGATGAATATGGCCATATGATTTCGGGGACCGTTTGGGCCTTAAAGTTTTCCTGACATTTTCTTACAGGTGAGGAAAAACCCCAATAAAAATCTCACCCAGAAAAACTGCCCCGACCGGGGATCGAACCCGGGCCCGCTGCATGACAAGGCAGCATGCTACCTTGAGACCACAGCAGTGGACAGTTAATATATATATATCATCATCATCTATGCAAGTATTAGGCCGTGTGGCCTGTTACAGTCTCAAAAAGGAATTTTCCATCCAGCGCTTTTTTGGACGTCCCAGCGATCTTTTGCCTTGGGGGCAATAGCGAAGCATGGCTTTTGGAATTCTATGAGATGGCATTCGTTGAAGATGGGCTTTCCAGTTGTTCTGGTAGTTTTGTATATGGTGAAGAATGTGTTCTACATCCAACTCTTCCATAATTTCCTCATTTCTTTTATAGTCCCACTTTGTGTAGCCTGCTGTACGGCGCATAAATCACATCTCATTTGCTGTTATTCGGTTTTCATCTCTTCTTCGTATTGTCCATGCTTCACTACCATATCTTAATACTGGTCTTGCAAGAACCTTATAAAGCCGTAATCTTGTGTTCTTCTGTACTAAAGATGGTTTCATTATACTGTTAATTATCCCCATTGTTTTTGTAAAATTTGTGATTTTCTTTGATATATCAGCTTCATCTTGAAATGTTAAATTATAATGCAAATGATTAAATTTGTTTACTCATTCTAAAATTTCATCATCCAAAACAATTTTGCTAGGTATAGGGTATTT
This sequence comes from Diploptera punctata, assembly GCA_030220185.1. Lineage (NCBI taxonomy): Eukaryota > Metazoa > Arthropoda > Insecta > Blattodea > Blaberidae > Diploptera > Diploptera punctata. The sequence goes on from JASPKZ010006026.1 coordinate 7,554, forward strand.
CCCACAAAAGGCCATTACTTTAGTTTTCTTTGTATTGATTTCCATATTGTACCTTTTTGCAATTATATTAAAATTGTGTATAGAATACTGTAAATCTGTTTCTTTTGGAGCTATTAATACCAAATCATCTGCAAAAAGCAAGGAGTCTATTTTATGGTTTCTATTAATTTGGATAGAACCGTGTCTCATCTGTTGCCAATCTTGGAGTATTCTATCTATGTATATGATAAAGAGCAAGGGCGAGAGGCCATATCCTTGTCTTATTAATTTTGGTCCATTCTGTTTGTGTGTTATTGATTTGAACTGAAATCAAATTTGTTTTATATATATACATGATCAAAAACGCCCAGTGCAATATCAAATAAAATAAAATGCAATTTAAAACTAACAATGTCTAATACAATTTAAAACTTACTACGTCTAATAAATGAGATAAGTGTGGTGACATGAATTTTGACCAATGGGCGAACACTAGTTATATTAAACATGTGATCTTACTTGTATTTTCTCCAACAAGATATGATTCTTCATCCACACGTCTAGATTCTCTTGCACAAGCTAACAACCACTTATGATTCACAGCAGGCAGTTTCCATTTCAATGCAGCTTTGTGCTTCTCACTGCCTGGCTCAGAACAAATCAGATGTGTGCATGCCAAAGCATGTTTCTTTTCATTTGCTCTACGTGCAAACATTTCTTGGGTCTACAACAATTCAAATTAAAAAGCAAAATTTACAGTTTCTATAAGAATCAAAAAGGTTATTGACACATTTCTTTAGACAATTGTAGATGTTTATTTGTATTTCAGATTAGGAGACATCAATTTCAGCTGAAGCTAAGAGTGAGGTGGGTGTGAGTTCCTTCCCATACTTCAGAATTTTACCAGGAATATACTTTTTACAACCAAGAATTCCTTAAAATACAACACATCTTTATGCGACGGACCTATACCTTTGAAGTTTCCCTAAGAACAAGCCCACTTCTTTTTAATTCTTCTCATGCAAAATTTTCTTCGACCTCAAAATCAAATCTGTGAATTTTAGAACCAGAATGTATGTGTTATCTCAAGACCAACAAAGGATATGCTTCCCAGAATAGTTGAAAAGCTGACTAGAAGGATGAGATAAAGTTTCAATTAAATTAAATCTATCTAACTATCTACAATAGCATAACAGCCCAATGTTGGGCCTTTGCCTCTACTTGTTACAAGTTAATAGACCAAGTTAATTTAGTAATTTTTAAATAATAAATTTGGGAATTTTTAACATTATGAGGTTTTATTAATAAGAATTAAATGAATCGTGAATTCTTCATACCTCATACTTCTATGTTTTTTCAAACACAGCACTGCAGTATCAGCGACCATCGTCACCATCCTCAGCTGTTTTAACGACTGTCAAAAGAAAAAATTGACAGTCATAAAAACAACTGAGGATGGTGACGATGGTCGCTGATACTGCAGTGCTGTGTTTAAAAAAACAGTATGAGGTAAGAAGAAGCACGATTCATTTAATTCTTAGAAACATTTTTGCCTGAACCGGGAATTGAACCCCGAACCTTCAGCTTTCCATGCTGATGCTCTAACCACTGAGCTAATTCAGGCTACATTCCCATTCAAGCACAAATTCTTCCTTTATCTTACTCTCTAGGTCCCAGGACTTATGCTTGAATGGGGAATGTAGTCTGAATTAGATCAGTGGGCAGAGCATCAGCAAGGAAATCTGAAGATTCAGAGTTTGATTCCCGGTCAGGCAAAAATTTTTCTCTTTACCATTGATTACAATAATTTAGTTGTGTTCATTAATTTACTTAATTCTATCATAGTAATAGCTTTAGCTTCTCAATATTAATTTAATAAATAATGCTATAGGTGTGTGGAGTCCCTTCATGTCTTCTTAATGTAGAAGCTATTCATTGTGTATTTGTGAATGATGATTCATTTCATTGAATGTGGGACCAAGAGAATACAGTAAAGGGAGGATTTGTGCTTGAATGGGAATGCAGCATGAATTAGCTCAATGGTCAGAGCATCAGCACAGAAATCTAAAGGTTTGGGGTTTGATTCCCAGTTCAGGCAAAAATGCTTCTCTTTAACATTGATTATAATAATTTAGTTATGCTTATTTATCTAAATATGTCATGAATGGTATGCAGTCAACATACTGAACCAATGAGACATCTAATAGGAAACAAAGATATTATTACGATGAAGGAGGTCAGTAAATTTTGCTTAGAGGCCTCTTTATTCAGGCTTAAAGATCTTTTAAGAGCCTAAAAATTTTCAGACTCGGAACCCATGGTTTAAAGTCCCACCTGGAAGATTGATCCTTGGATTTTTGCATCCTAAAAAATCTATTGATCCTGGCCGGATTTGAACCTGTGACCCTCAGGACCATACGCAAGGAACATAATCCCACCATGGCTGACAATGAAATAAAATAATATTAAAACTCGAAGAGCCTCCTGAGGGCCTGTTGTGGGATCGAAGAAGAAAAATACCAAGATAATTAAACCAAAAACATAGACTTTCTAGCTATAAAAATGAGTATTGTCTGTCCAACGGATCTGATGGAGGAGGCGCGGAGCAGTTCTTTTGCTGGTTGGGGGACTTGTGCCAAATCTGGGACCGAACTCACTAACCCAAGGACAAACTGTGAGGATCGTCAGGAGTTGAGCGACGACCTGACGTACTAATGCTCAGGCTGGACCCACTTCAGCAATAGAACGCGTCCCTGGATGGTGCACAGGGGGAAAGTCGGTGGATCTGCTCGTCAGTCCTACCAGCTAAGTCCGATGGACTCGTGAACCATTAGTGGGGTTGGCAGGCTAAGGCTATGGCCTCGTGGACCAAACTGTGGTGTCGCCAGGAGATAAGCACCTGGATGTACTAAAGTCTCGCACTGCATGGCTTGGTGAAACCAAAACCCTAGCCGGTCTCACAACGGCTGCAGAATGCGTCCCCTGGAGGTAGAACAGGGGGATGGTCGGTGGATCTGTGATGCTCCCAAGCAAAGCAGTCCTCCCTGCCAGGCTCATGGAGCCCGTGAACCAACTGTGGGGTCGTCACGACTGAGCAAATTGACATACTATGTAGCTCACCAATTTATCCAAATTGGTAACTCCAACACATCCTCCTGGGTGTTGGTTTCAAGTTTATGAAGCTCCAATGTGGTTTAGAAGAAGACATAGGCAGAAAAAAGTAGTTGCCTGGGGAGTAGAGGAATTTTTCCTGAGGTAACCCCAGGGGTGGTAAGTGGGCCCAACTGTCCAACAGATCTGTGTCCCCATAATATATGTGAACTAAAGCTTACTTCCCTTTTCTGCCACGGCAAATCATTTCCCTCCCTAAATTTCTATCTCTCTCTCGCACTTGCACTTCAGTGTTGTCAACTTGACTCCAACCTTGCATTATTCAATATTCAAGAGTCATGACACTGGGGGAAGTTTGGCAACATCCCTACTCGATGGCTGTTGTTTGACGTAGGGGAGGGGAATGTGGTGAAATGGGGTGAGTATTGACGTGTACTTTTCTAAGAATTATGCCAGTGCTACAGGGGCACAGATCCGTGGTCCGAGTATATTAAAAATACTTGTCAGTTAAATGAAGGTGTAAAATCAAATTAATAAGTTAACTGAAGTAATTTAATTAATACAATTAAAGAGAAAGATTTCTTAATTAAATAAAAATAAAACTTAGTTTTGATGATCTTCAAGAAGATTTTCGGGCTGTGGACCATGGTCATGAGGCTTGTAATTCCCCGATGTTTCGCCAGAGACTGTGTCTGGCATCCTCAAGCGTTGTCTTGAGACTGGCAATTCTGTCCATTGTGTGCCCAACTTATACGTTCACCGCGATATAACTTACGAACACATTGCAGTGAACGTATAAATAGGACAGACAGTAGACAAATTGTCAGTCTTAAGACAACCCTTGAGGATGCCAGACACAGTCTCTGGCAAAATGTCGGGGAACTACAAGCCTCACAACCACGACCTACAGCCCAAAAAATCTTCTTCAAGATCATCATAGCAACTCCGGCCGTGAAAGTCTACGGGAATACAAAACTTAGTTTTATTTGATTTTCATATTTATTAAGATACAATTCAGTGACAGCTGTTTCGCTACACTGTACCTTCTTCAGACATGTTAACAAATTATGAATTGTGTTATTAATAGTACATATCAACTGATCTAAGCAACAATACAACAATCATTTATTTAAATTTTTTTAATATAACAAAGGGAATTCATTCAAATCAAGTTGAGAATTTAACAGTTTATTACTACTTTTCAATGTATTTATTTCTACAGCCTCCAAAAGGTCCAACTTCTTACCCTTATCACAAACATGTAAAATTTCAAAATTTGGATCGAAACAATGATTAAACTGGAAATAGGTGGTTAGCATATTTTGAATATTCTAAATTTCTCTTATATGCTCTCATGTGTTCCTTTATCCGAGAGATAAAAGGTCTTACCAGTTTGCCCACATGTGCCACCACTTCAATTTATATACACCTGATAATTTTTTCTTTTTTTTTTGTTTTGGTTTTATTGTTTTTTATTATATTTTGTAAAGTTTTATTAGTTTTAAATGCCACATTAAATGTTCAACTTTTTAAAGTGTTTAGATATTTTAATTTGAAAGTGGGCCTATGGTATGACATTATGGCATATTTCTTTATGTTTTCTTTGGGTAAAGGAAAAACTTTGTTAATTGCTCTTTTGTAATGAATTTTCTTAATTAAATATTCTATAATTTTAGGGTCGTAGTTATTAATAATAGCTAATTGTCTAATAATATTCAATTCATTATTATATTCCAAGAGTGAAAAGAGGGATATTTAAAAGTCTATGAATGTAACTATTAAAGGCTGCCATCTTATGAGTATATGGGTGAAGAGAAGAACTATGGATAGTGGTATCAGTATGAGATGGTTTGTAAAAGATACCAAACTCAAACTTATTATCAATGTGTTTTATTGATAAATCCAAGAAATTTATACTATTATTTGTTTCTAATATCCATTGTGAAATTAATACTTTTGTGAATGTTATTAATAAAATTTAAAAAGGAATTCAATTGTCTTTTAGTTCCTATGAAGCCTGCTATGTTTTTTTATTATATTTTGTAAAGTTTTTATTAGTTTTAAATGCCACATTAATGTTCAACTTTCTTAAAGTGTTTAGATATTTTATTTGAAAGTGGGCCTATGTATGACATTACGGCATATTTCTTTATGTTTTCTTTGGGTAAAGGAAAAACTCTGTTAATTGCTCTTTTGTAATGAATTTTCTTAATTAAATATTCTATAATTTTAGGGTCGTAGTTATTATAATAGCTAATTGTTTAATAATATTCAATTCATTATTATATTCCAAGAGTGAAAGAGGGATATTTAAAAGTCTATGAATGTAACTATTAAAGGCTGCCATCTTATGAGTATATGGGTGAAGAGAAGAACTATGGATAGTGGTATCAGTACGAGATGGTTTGTAAAAGATACCAAACTCAAACTTATTATCAATGTGTTTTATTGATAAATCCAAGAAATTTATACTATTATTTGTTTCTAATTCCATTGTGAAATTAATACTTTTGTAAATGTTATAATAAAATTTAAAAAAGGAATTCAATTGTCTTTTAGTTCCTATGAAGCCTGCTATGACATCATCTACATAACGATACCAAAATAGAACATTTTTAGCTAATACATTCTTATGTATGGTTTGTTCTAAGGCATCCATAAAAATCTCTGCAAAAAAGAGGCAAAATCAACGGATCACCCATAATCAAACCATCTTTAGCCATGTACAATTTGTCATTATTATTATTGTTTTATTTATTAATAAAATATGGACTTTCATCAAGTAAACACCAACTCAATTGATTAGAAAAATGTCTGCTTGAAGAATGGGTGTGGAACCCAAGATTTTTTAATTGTAATTAACAATTGCTTGTGGATGGCTTGCCGGAATACATTAATTCCAATACTATGTCATTGTTTGTTATTGTTATTGTTTGTTTTCCTCAGTCATTATTGGCTAATGAAAAAATTTCAAAAAGCCACTGCATTTAAATAAATAAATAAAATAAATATTATGTGCTAATTAATTAAGTCCACTCTTATAAATTAGGGTTACTATTCTCCATAAAATTAACATGCCTGATGGAATGATTCATTCCATATGATATCATCTCAAGTTACTGGTGTTGCAATTCAAATTTGGGCATCAATTTTTATTCAGAGGCCTCTTATTTGAAGCTTGAGCTCTTTTATGTCCCATAAATCTATAAATGCAAGTACGACACGCTTTACTTCCCACAAAAAGGAAACCACACAGGACTTTTCAATCTCAAGGAGAACATTTAAAATTTCAATGCAGACCACAATGAATCCATGAATCTTGGATCCACAAGCAAATGTGACTTGATAAAAATCAATTGTAATCTAACAAACTTTATACGCAATCCCAGCAAAATGTCACATTACATTCAAATAATCTGTAAAGATATAAAATTTTACTTCAACTTACATGGCACCCAGTTGCTGACCCAGGAACATAATAGAAATCTCTCTCTACACCACAATAGGAACTTATTGCCATGACACAGCCTTGTGAAGGTGGTTTTTTATCCTGGTCTACAGTGATGGGCTGATGATAATACATTACTGGTACTAGTTCTTCTTGGTTATGACAGTCCTCCTGAAAGTACAAATAACAGTACAAAAAAACTAACTTAAAATAACCAATCCTCAATATATTATATTTAATTAATGTTGGGAAGTAAACATTATGAGATATAATCATTAAAATTCATCGGAAACATATTGTTTAAAACAATAGATGAGGTGAGTTTTTAAACAATATGTCTCCGATGAATCCTCAATATATGCTCGCATATTGGAAACATGTCCAAAAAAGACACAAAAAATTATAAGGTAAAGAAGAAACAGGACTCGCCTTATTTATTAAGCAAAAATAAAGTAAGATTTAAATGAAATGCTTTATACTACACACCTCATATCAAGTCTTCTAATTACGAGGGTCATACTGAAAGTCGTGAGCAACCCATTGTTAAAATTCAAATTTCAAACAATGTAACCAAAAACAACTGCAGGATCGTAATCTACAGACTTTATACCACAAACATTGCATTTTGTGGCATCATAACCTTATATCATGTGACCACACGCAGTGTTCCAAAATGGCAGACATCAATGTTTCGTTTCGACAGCGCGCTGTCATTGAATTCCTTGTTTAAAGAGGAACAATCTGCTGTTGATATTCACCAAAGACTTCAATGTGCTTATGGACATGCCTTCAGTTTTAGTAGATGGGTGAACCATTTTAAAGATGAGAACACTAGTATCAACGATGAGCCTCATAGCGTGCGCCCATGCTCTACCTCCGCGGATTTGCAACAAGGAAAGGTTTTATGCGCTCATTGGAGATGACAGGCGTATCACAGTGAATGAAAATCGCTACAGAAACTTGCAGTAGGAACACAGTGCAGTGCAACAACTGATTCCCATCTTAGGTTTCCGAAAAGTTAGTGCCCGTTGGGTTCCACATTTATTGAGTGAAGAACCACAAACTTCAGATAAGAACCATCACCCATAACCTTCTTCAGAGATTTCCGCAAATGAAGGTGATGATTTTTTTGACCAAAGTATTGTGACAGGTTACGAAAGCTTGTTTCATCACTACGTATCCTGAAACAAAACGCGAGAGTATGGAATGGCACACCTACTTGAATTCCGCTAGTCAAATAAAAAAGCGGAAGACAGTGCAATCTTTTGGGTGAAGTTATGGGGCGCAGTCTTCTGGGATAGCTCAAGGTTGCATTCTGGTTGAATTTCTTGAACCTGGACAAACCATAAAATTCTGCCCGCTATAATCCAGACACTTGTGAAGCTCCGTCGTGCATTGCACGACAAACGCCCTGGAAGGAAGATCATTCTGCAACACGATAACGCGTGTCCTCACACTGCTCGTGCCATTGTGGAGAAGATCAGGACATCTGGGTGGGAAACTCTTCCACATCCCCCCGAATAGTCCCCGATTTGGCACCCTCCGACTACCATGTTTTCGGTTCTGTTAAGGAGTAGATGAGAGGCCAACGCTACGAGACGCTGGAGGATATTCGGAAAAGCAGTGTGTCCAGTGTCTTCGAGCAGCTGGAATGGACTTCTATCATAAGGGAATTTTCAAGCTTGTAGAACGCTGGACAAAATGTGTGCAAAGAAATGGAGACTATGTTGAAAAGTAAGCACAAAGGTCTGTAGATTAAACATGGTGGTACTTGGTTTGTCTAAAATAAATATTATGATGTTTAAAAAATGTTGCTCATGACTTTCAGTAGTAACCCTCGTATACAGGTTTCAAAACTTAGGCAATTTCATCTTCAGTAATTGTGTCGAGAGGGAGGAAGAAGAGATTCTGATCGACGTAACATCAGTTGACAACAAAATTACTAAAAATGAAGCTGCCCTAAGCTTTGAAACAAGTATAATTAGAAGACAGGATATGAGGTGAGGTATAAAGCATTTTAATTTAAATCTTAAATTAAACTGCATTGATTTTTTCCTATAAGAGTTCAATAATTACATTTATTTTAATGTTATATTATTTTACAGTTATATTTTAGGTCCAATCCTGGACAAATTTATTTTTTGAAAATAAAAACTAACACCTGAACTGGAAATCAAACCCCAGACCTCTGACTCTGTACATTGACATTACAATATTCGAGACACAGTACAAATGCGAACATTTCTTTCCACATATATAATTCTCTTATGTCCAAAGGTGGATAGTTAAAGCTATTAACCAACGCCATCAGACAACTTCTATTCAAAGTATTTTTAACAAGAATTTTCATTATTTTTAAGCAATAAAGCTTAATATTTTGATGTTTATAAAATATATAAGTGCCTCTGGTCCCGAGGGTCGTGGGTTTCAAACCCCGTTGGGGTCGATGGATTTTTTAGGATGGAAAAATCCAATGAGTAAGTCCTCCAGGAGGGAATAGAAAATGTACATTTACATGCCATCTATGATCTCCAAGACATACTAAGCTAACACAATATTTAGGCACCGAATATAAACGTGGTTTGTTCGCGCCCGCTCTAAAGTGAGTTAACTGACCGACGGCCACATACACGATAGTCTCTTTAAACGCCTTAACTGGTTTACGGTACTGAATGTGACACAGACCTTTGTGCTACTTTTCAACATAGTCTCCATTTCTTTGCACACATTTTGTCCAGCATTCTACAAGCTTGAAAATTCCCTTATGATAGAAGTCCATTCCAGCTGCTCGAAGAAACTGACGCACTGCTTTCCGAATATCCTCCAGCGTCTCGTAGCGTTGGCCTCTCATCTGCTCCTTCACAGAACCGAAAAGCTGGTAGTCAGAGGGTGCCAAATCAGGACTATAGGGAGGATGTGGAAGAGTTTCCCACCCAAATGTCCTGATCTTCTCCACAGTGGCACAAGCAGTGTGAGGACGCGCGTTATCGTGTTGCAGAATGATCTTCCTTCCAGGGTGTTTGTCGTGCAATGCACAACCAGAATGCAACCTTGCACATCCTAGAAGATGCTGCCCATAACTTTCCCAACAGATTGCACTGTCTTTGCTTTTTTCTTTGATGGCGAATTCAAGTGGTACCATTCCATACTCTCGCGTTTTGTATCAGGCTCGTAGCGATGAAACCAGCTTTCGTCACCTGTCACAATACTTGTCAAAAAATCATCACCTTCATTTCGAAATCTCTGAAGAAGGTTATGGGTGATGGTTCTTCTCTGAAGTTTGTGGTCTTCACTCAATAAACATGGAACCCAACGGGCACTAACTTTTCGGTAACCTAAGCTGTGAATCATTTGTTGCACTGCACTGTGTCCTACTGCAAGTTTTTGTAGCGATTTCATTCACTGTGATATGCCTGTCGTCTCTAATGAGCGCATCAATCTCTCTTCCTTGTGGAGGCAGAGCGTGGGCAACCGCTACGAGGCTCATCTTTGATACTCGTGTTACCATCTTTAAAATGTTTCACCCATCTCCTAACACTGCTGGCACCCATACAGGCATCTCCGTAAGCACACTAAAGTCTTTGGTGAATATCAACAGCAGATTGTTCCTCTTTAACAAGGAATTCAATGACAGCGCGCTGTCGAAACGAAACATTGATATCTGCCATTTTGGAAACACTGCATGTGGTCACATAATAGAAGCTATGACGTCACAAAACGGCAATGTTGTGGTATAAATTCTGTAGATTACGATCCTGCAGTTGTTTTTGTTACATTGTTGAAATTTTAATTTTAACAATGGGTTGCTCACGACTTTCAGTATGACCCTCGTATTAATTAGAACAATATGAGGTGAGTGATAAAAAAATTCTACCTTAATTAATTCACCTATTTACAAAATATCAAAATGGTTAATATAATAATAATAATAATAATAATAATAATAATAATAATAATGTGCATAAGTTGTGCGAGTATTGATTTGTCACTTATTTGTGCAAAAGTTAATCAATGATATTTTTCTATTTCTGCAGATTAGGATATGGTATCTATCACAGATATTGTCACACAGAACACAAGGACATCTGGGAAGAATTCTTCACAACAAAAGCCATGATGAACCAGACCTGGACAGGCACAAATCGAGATCTTCACCACTTTGTGACATTACTAGTAGTTCACGGATACCACCACAAAGAATGTAGAAATAAATCAGTCCATGTGGTAGACAATACGTGTGCATGTGTTCTGTGTGACAATATCTGTGATAGATACCATATCCCAACTGCAGAAATAGAAAAATATTAATGATTAAATTTATCTCCATTCTTAGCTAATCTATTCATAGGGAATTTTGAATACAAGATAATTAATGGACATAGTTTAATTTTCAAGTTCTGGTGCAGATATGTGGATGACATAATTGCAATAGTTAATCATAAACAGATAGATGATGCATTAAAATTATTGAACATTCAAAGTCAAACTATAAAGTTCACGATGGAAAAGGAAATCAATGGAGAAATACCATTTTTTAGATCTCAACTTAAAAACGAATGAAGAAAATAAGATAGAATTTGGAATTTACAGAAAGAAGACACATATAGATAACTACATAAAAAGCTTTAGGTTTCAATCACATAGCTCACAAAGAAGCAGTTTTCAATAGTTTGACACATAGATTAGTGAACATACCAATGAACAATGAAAATTATGAAAAAGAAAAAGAAACACATAATCAACGTAGCCACGAAAAATGGTTTTGCTATAAAAATGATACTCAAAAAAATAAACAAGTTCAAAAGACAAAAATTTATTAATCAAAGCACTCTTCTAAAAGTAAAAGAAGATAATGTAAATATTAGAAAATTCACATATCATCCATTAAAAAACCACAAGTTTCACAAAAATTTTTTAAAGATTTCAACATAAGGTTAGCACCCAAAAATGACTACAGCATCAGTAGACTGATTAGACCTAATAAGAATGAGAAAATTAAAGAAGAAAAACAAATCAGGGATTTATCAAATTAAATGTGAAGAATGTGAGAAATTCTACATAGGAAAAACTAAAAGAAATTTGAAAACTAGAGTAAAAAGAACATCTCAGGAATGTCAAGAAAGGGGAAGTAGAAAAATCTGCAGTGGCTACCCATGCATGGTCTGAAAAACATCTTATCGAGAAAGAAACAAAATTATTAAAACAAATAGAAAAACCAAAAGAACTTACTGTTTGGGAAAAGATCTACATTCAAAAGAGCGAAAAGAAGAAATTAATGAACTTTGAAATTCCCGGTGAGAATGACCTGGTTTCGAGGTTTTTCAATCAGCCAATGGAAGGAGAGAAGGACAGCTCTTCAAGACGACAGAACAACGGTCGTGATGATACTGAGGATGGAACAGAAACTATGTTCCGAAACTAGTTTATAATCAAATAAGAAGAACAATATGAGGTGAGTGATAAAAATATTCTACCTTAATGAATATACCTCATAGTGAGAATTCCTAAAATAAGTAATTAATGATTAACTTATGCACAAGTAAGTGGCAAATCAATACTTGTACAACTTGTGCGCATTCTTATTATTATTATTATTAAAAAATGGTTAAGTAATAAATTCAAAGAAATGAACAAATTTGAAAATTTGGCTATGGAAAATTCTTATCAGTTGATAGAAAAATTAAAAAAATATAAAAATTGAATATTTAATTTTAGGAAGTTATATTTTGAGGTTATTTTAATTATATTATTTTGTTTTTAGTCTGGACATCTTACCTCAATATTAATGTTGATTTGTTCTTGAACAATCGTCAGCTGACGATAAAACAGAATTGTTTTGAAACATGTTCAACAACAAATCAACATTAATATTGAGGTAAGATGTCCAGACTAAAAATAATATAATCATAATAGAAATTGAACCTTCCAAAAGATTGGTTTCATTTGATGTCATCTCATTATTGACAAACATTCCAAAAGACAAGACAAGGAAATTTTAGAAAAATGGCTAAAGAAAACAAGATAGATGATGAGAGCAAAGACGAATAGCTGAAATTAACCGAATTGTGCATAGATCAAATGTTCTTCACTTACAGAGGGAAATCCATTATCACCATTTTTGGCAAATATGTTCATTGGAAACTTTGAATATCAGATAATCAATGCACACCCTTTGATTTTTAATTTTTAAAGTAGATATGTGGATGATATCACAACAATATTCAATTAAACACCACTTGGAAGATGCTGTTAAACTTTTGAATATTCATAATAAAACAATTACATTTACTATGGAAGTTGAAAATAGCCAACAAATGCCATTTTTAGATCTTAAATTGATCGGAAATGAAGAAAAAAGGAAAATAGAACTTAGAATTTACAGGAAAGAAACACACACTGATAATAAGAAATCAAATGAATCGTGAATTCTTCTTACCTCATACATCTATGTTTTTGTAAACACAGCACCACAGTACGGAGAACAATCTTCTCCATCGTCAGCTGTTTTCACGACTGTCAATTTTTTTCTTTTGCTGGTAATTACCCAAACTGCCATTTGGTGGAGTAATTTTCTAAACTGCCATCTGGTGTATTTTTTGAAGAAATTACTCCTTCAAAAGTAAACTAGATGGCAATTTGGATAATTATTGGCAAAAGAAAAAAATTGATAGTTGTGAAAACAGCTGATGATGAAGAAGATAGTCTCTGATACTGCAGTGCTGTGTTTAAAAAAAAAACATAGATGTATGAGGTAAGAAGAATTCGCGACTCTTATTAATTAAACCTCATAGTGTTAAAATTCCCAAATTTATTATATTAAACACATTGATAATTGTATTAAAGTAACAGGTTCAACCATATATATAAATTATTAGAAAAAATGCAGACTTTAGGTATTCTACTCTGGATCAGCAATTTTCTCATCCAATTTTCTCAACGGTTCATCGCTACAAAGTATAATAATCACCTCTCTAAATACCTACAAACACATCGAGGTTTACCACAGGGTTCTGTACTCAGTACCATTCTCTTCAATATCTACATTAATGATCTACCTAAGCATATAGAAAAGCTCCAAACAAAAACCCTACTTTTTGCTGATGATGTTGTAATAAGGGTCTCCAAACCGAAAAACCAAAGTCAACAATTAATAACCATAGCCCAACAATCACTAATACAGTTAGAGAATTGGACATCCCAGAACTTAATGAAGATAAATATACAGAAGACAAAAAATTATCAACTATTTACATTAAGAAAGAAACCACTACCCATCACTCTGAAATTGGAGGGTGAATTATTAACTCAAACACATGAAGCAAAATATTTAGGAATAACTCTGGACACAAAATTAACATGGAAGAAACACATAGAGAACATATGTACAAAGATAGAAACAAGGTTACCGTTATTAAAATGATTAGCAGGGAAAAAGTGGGGTTGCAACACACAAACCCTAAACACCTTCTACCAAATGTACATAAAACCTATACTTCATTATTGTGAAGAAATCCTAGTAACTACTAAAGTGGAAAAACTTAATAAATTGCAAAACCAAATACTCTGCCTGATAACAGGAGCCGTTAAAACAACACCAATCACTGCCATGCAAATCTTAACAAATAACCCAAACATAGCATTTGAAATTGAGAAAACAGCAATCATACAGTATGAAAAATTTTTAAGTCTGCCCCATAATAACTGGACCCAAAGAAAACCACAAGTATGTTTAAAATCTCAGCAAAGCTTCTTAAGCATAGTACAAGAAATCAAACAGAAATTGCAACTTCCACATTCAAAAGAAAATATGCAGATGAGAAGCAACCCTCTAGAATTTTTGGAAATTGAATATAGCCTTCATTTAACAGAAAGACATCAAGAAATCTGAAACTCCTCCATATATTTTAAAACAAATGTCACTGGAAATAATAAATCTAAGATACCCAGCTCCTGAATGGATACATATTTTTACAGATGGCTCCAGTCTACCAAATGACTGGCACTGGTGCTGGTGCAGTATGTCCACTTTTTTCCTTTTATCGTAAACTAAACACAAATTCAACAAACTTTGATGGCGAAATTCTAGCAGTTTTCTAAGTTTACAAAATCTTTTATATCACATCCAAAAATTTACAAAAGTTGTAATTCTATGTGACTCCAAAGCAGCCATTCTCGCTATAACACGAGACACAACACCCAAAAGCATTAAAATTATCGAATGTCACAAAATGATAAAACAGTTATCCCATCTACATAAAAAAGTTGTACTTCAATGGATTCCGGCCCATTGTGGAGTGACAGGCAATAAAATAGCCGATTTTCTAGCCAACAAGGGTAGCAAAATTGTTTCAAACCCAACTTCTACTCCAGTTTCCTTTCACTCTATCAAAAGAATTATCTCAAATAAATACATCAATAAACTTAGAGAAGAATACACCACCAAAACATCTGGAAAGGAATGGGAAAATCTACAAGCTTATGACATTACTACATTACAAAGAAAATCTGCAGTAGCAACATTCAGACTGCTAACGGGACATGACTGCTTGAATAAACACCTACACAGAATTGGCATAACAGATTCACCTAAATGCCCTTTTTGCAATTTAAATGAAGATATGGAAAGAACCATATCCTCCATTGTTCAGCTTTTGTAGAAGAGACCAGCCTTTCTGCTAAATATTGGAGTGCAAGAGAGCGAATGATTTCATTATCAAGTGCTCGACATTAGATACCAACCAACCATATTGCATATAAACAGGCAGTCTTTAATAAATAAATTAATGAGTCATTTTAACATCTTCCTCATATTTCATGTTTTATCAAACACGGTAACTATAGTTTTCAAATGATCTTGTCATTCATTTTCAACCGCCATTATGACTACCGGATATTAGTTGGAATCTCCCTCTATAACGTTGCCATCTGGTGTCTTTAATAGTTTAACATACGACTTGTGAACATTCTTATGAGCAGAGAAAATTTTAATACAGAGAAAAAACACATATTAAAGATAGCAAAAGAGGATGGTATTTGAGGAAAAGATGATTCATAAGAAAATAAATAGATTCAAAAAAACAAAAAGTGATAAATGAATGTACTCTTCAGACAGTTAAAGAAATTGGTAAAAAAAATTCAGGAAATTTACATACCATCCTAGCATTTAAGAAGTTTCAAAAAATTTTCAGTAAATTTAACATTAAATTAGCACCAAAAAATGATTACAGCCTGAATAGATTAATTAAAACCAACAAAAATGAAAAAATTGATGAAGGCAACAAATCAGGGATTTATCAAATTGATTGTAAAGATTGTGAAAACGTATACATAGGAAAAACAAAATAGAACTTAAATACATGATTGAAAAAACATCTTAGAAATGTTAAAAAATGGTAAAATAGAAAATTCTGCAATGGCTGCTCATGCATAGTCAGAAAAAACACAGAATCAAAACAAAGACCAAATTACTGAAACAGTTAGATAAATTAAAAAAAAAAAATCCAAGTGCGATAGGCCTAGAAGGCCTTTGGCCTACCAGCCAGCTGCTGACCTCCTCACATCCACGTGTTAATCACTGAGGTAGATGTGCCAGTGTAAGGGTGACATGTGGTCAGCATATTGGGTCCCTCAGCCACTATAGCTGGTCTTCTCAACCCGGAGTCGCTACTTATTGTAGCTACCCAAATACCTCATGATGCTGGGTGGGCACTGGTCCCATCCGATTGAGGGTCTTTCCACTTTTCAGCGGTTGCCCTTTTACCAGCCGGCTGCTGGCCCTTCACATCCACATGTGTTAATAACAGAGGTAGATGATCAACAGCCAGTGTAGGGGTGACATGTGGTTAGCATGTCGAGTCCCCCAGCCGTTATAGCTGGTTCCTCAACCTGGAGCCGCTACTTATTGTAGCTACCCAATTGCCTCACGATGCTGGGTGGACACCGGTCCCATACTGGCCGAAATACCATGAGAAAATTTCTTCCCCCATGGAGACTCGAACCAGCGCAAGTCCCGTAGCTCTGCGCCAAGGCTTCCTATCTTAAACCGCTCGGGCTACGGCGCGGGACACTGGTCCCATACGGCCGAAATTCCATAAGAAAATTTCTTCCCCCATGGGAGACCCAAACCATTGTAATTCCCGTAGCTCTGTGCCAAGGCTATGGTGCGGGACTACATAAATCTAAGGAACTCAGAATTTGGGAAAAATTTACATCCACAAGAATAAAGAGTAAATAATGAATTTTGAAATTCTGGGTGAAAAAGAAAAAAAATTAATTTGAAAGTTCATCGGTCAGCCAACAGAGGGAGCAGAAATCAACCTGCAAGATCGCCAACTGCAAAATCAACAGTTAGGAAGCATTGACAATGAGACATAAGTGTGGAGAAATTGCAGTCTGCAAGAAAATCAAAAATATGAGGCAAGTCTAAATATCCTAACTCATTATAACTATATCAATATATTTGGCATGATCATTTCATGACACTTAACATGAATGCATATCAAGTGATTGTTAATGAATTTCACAAACTTTGAATCTCCATAACTTGCATCTCAAAACAGTTTGAAATGCAGCATTACATGTATGTTTGCTTTAACATACAAAGAAGGAACTGTGAAAATTTTAAAGTGATCTCACTTTTTCATAGGAGAAGTTTTCTTGAGAGTGTAAATTCAAGAATAAGACATGGCCTCTCAGCCAGAAAAATTTTATCTCAAGAATTGTAAACACTGGCTATGAAATCTTGTGTTACTATATTATTAAAATTTAGGAATAGGAATTTAGTAACAAAGCAACTGCATTTTATCAATTAAATTATTTTTAGTCTGATCATCTTACCTCAATATTAATGATGATTTGTTCTTGAACATGTTTCAATTATATCATAATCATCATCAGCATCTTGCCTAGACTGGTTAGATTTATGTTGCACACCCTGGATGTCTAATATAAAAATCTAACCAGTCTGGGCAAGATGCTGATGATGATTATGATATAATCGAAACATGTTCGAGAACAAATCAACATTAATATTGAGGTAAGATGATCAGACTAAAAATCCGATTTTCCGATTGAGGGGTCTTTCCACTTTTTCAGCGGTTGCCCTTTTACCAGCCGGCTGCTGGCCCTTCACATCCACATGTGTAATCACATGTAGAGGTGACATGTGGTTAGCATGTCGAGTCCCCCAGCCGGTATAGCTGGTTTCTCAACCTGGAGCCGCTGCTTATTGTAGCTACCCAATTGCCTCACGATGCTGGGTGGGCACTGGTCCCATACTGGCCGAAATACCATGAGAAAATTTCTTCCCCCATGGAGACTCGAACCAGCGCAAGTCCCGTAGCTCTGCGCCAAGGCTTCCTACCTTAACCGCTCGCGTACGGCACGGGACAAAACTAACAATAATTTAATTAAAATAACCTCAAAAATATCACTTCCTAAAATAAAATATGCATTTCTATCACTCTATCTCCCTTTCTCTGGTTTGCCTTCCTGGCTATTACAAAGAAATACTCACCAACCAAAAATAAGTTACAACTTCTGATGCAGTTTGTGAGAATGTTGTTCCCAATGGAGGTACAATAGCATAATCAGCCACACCTTTAAAAGATTTCCCAACTACATGGCCTTCATACATTCTATAACTTCTTCATACTTCTGTTTGGTATCATCATCAAATCCAATAACGAAGAATCTCAGATCTAAAAACATAAAATGTACATTCAACATTTCCTACTAAAAAAAGGCTTATCTTTTATTAATAACAATTTTTTTATTTTATTCTAACTGAGATGCTTGACATCTTCAATGATAAGAAGTTTAAGATCTCTAAGTATATGTCAGTAGGCTGAATGTATTTCCTGTTGTGAGTTGTCATGTGTTTAAAACATTTCCTCTGGGTTTAATTGATGAATTATGAAATGGTGATTAATAGTATAAAATTTCAATTCACCACACAAGTAAGGAAAATAAAAAAAATTCAGCTAATCGATCGCTGTGGGATTTGAACTAAATATGAGTCTTATCCAAAATAGTAAACTTTCTCAGTTAATAGATTCTATTCTATTGTGTTCTGTCTGAGGGCAGGTCTTACACTGCAATCATAGCATGCTGTGCTTTGCAGCTTTACTAGGGAATTATAGGTGTGGTAGCTTCCCGTTGCTTTCCACATGGGTGAAATGATGATAATGACAATGGCTGGATGATTTTCAGGGACCGTTGGGCCCTTAAAGCTTCCTGACATTTGTCTTACAGGAGAGGAAAAACCCAGAAAAAACCTCACCCAGGAAGCCTGTCCCGACTGGGAATCGAACCCAGACCCATTGCATGATAAGGCAGCACACTCACTACCTTGAGACCACAGTGGTGGACAGATTGATAGATAACAGATAACAAATAGATAAAATAAAACAGATTTACTTTGGAAGTTCTTAAGCCAAGACACAGGATCGCCAACCGCCAATTCAACAGTTACATGGTATTGATAATAATACGAACGTAGTGTATCGAAACTGGTCTTCAAGAAATTGCTGACTTGCAAGTCAAAAGACCAGTGCAAATGACTGAAATGTCTCCACCAACATCTCCCTCCCCTTTTGGGAAAGATCAGTGGCCAGAGGCTTCTATGTTCAAAGTGTTTGGAACCTAAGCCTAGAAAGTTCTGTCCTGCCTATATAAAAGGTGGTGAGCAGGAGGCCAGTTAATTGTGTTTTTGGCTGTGATAGACAAAGTGTGAGAAGAGTGAGCGTACTCATCAGAAACTATGAATTAATTGTGAGGTAAACATTAAATCAAGATAAATTGTTAGTGGAAAGTGTGAACAAACTGTTTTCGAAAATTAATTGTCCTTGTGGCAATCCTCTAACGAGAGAAGTTTTATATAATAATAATTTATAGAAGTAAATAAAGTGTTAAGTGAAATTTCAATTTATGTCTGTGTGTGATTATTTATGCCAAAATTAAGTGAACACAAACCCAGCTTCATCTTGACAATATTAAGAATTAGAAAATTGACACTTCACTTCATAATTTGTAGTTTCTTGAGAACAAGTTTCAGAAAGCTTGTCTTCTATCGTCAGCTCATATTATAAACAAATAAATATTAATATGAAATTAATGCAATTATAGCAAATTTTTCAAATGGAATCTAGATTCTTACTATGGTGACAGGAACAAATTTCACCTTCATTTCTAGATTCACTAGATTCATCTGTTCCCAATGATTAGGAGTTCTAGTCCAGCTAAGGTTGATCAATTTTTCAATTTAATATTTCAAGAAAGTAACGCTATGAGGTTTATTTTAACATTATGAGTTGGACATGTACTACTCACCTCATATTTGTAGCTTTTTTGAAGACTTAAGTTTCGATTCCTTAGGCATCATTGTCAATTCTTTCTAACATAGAGTTAGAAAGCTACAAATATGAGGTGAGTAGTACACATCAAACTCATAATATCCAATTTTTCAATGTTTAAAAGCCATGAGTCCCGGGTCATAGATTTACTGCATGAAAAAGAACCTCAACCTAAAACAGCTTCCAAGCAAAATTTGTTGGCCCTTTTACGTTCAAATTTAAATATTAAAGAGCATCATTAAGTAAATGCTAATTAATAATTGAGTTTGTAGCAACGTCAGAAGATATAAATATTGAATGGAAAATATATCAAATGTAATACATAAAACGGCAAATGAGGTATTAGAAAAGAAAAATAGTATAAGAAATAGGAAGGGCTTGAGAACTTGGAATGCGAATATACAAAATGCAGTGAATGAAAAACAAAAAGCATATCATACATACTTACGACTGAAAACAGAATAATCTTATGAAGAATATAAAATGAAAAGGAGAATTGCTAAAAGCATTATAAGAAAAGCCCATCAGGAGTCATGGGATAAATTTATAAGCTCAGTAGAACATGATATGTATGGAAGACAAGAAATAGGTTATAAATTAGTGAAACATCTAAATCAGACTGAGAAAGATTCTGCCAGATTGAATATAATCCCAGAACAAGAATGGACCCAACATTATGAAAAACTTTGGAGAAAGGAGGAAATTGAAGGAAAAGAGAACAACGAGGAAGAAATAAAAGTGGAATATATTGATGTAATAGACATAAATGAATTAGAAATGGCTTTGAAAACCACTAAGAATAGGAAAGCAACAGGATTAGATAATATAAATATGGAGTTAGTCAAATATAGTGGAATATTGTGTAAACTACGAATACTTCATCTAATTAATATATGTTGGCAGACCTATGGGATTCCAACCACTTGGAAAACAGCAATTGTGAAGAATATATTCAAAAGAGGAGACCGGAGAAAATGCGACAATTACAGAGAGATTAGCTTAATGAATACTGGCTACAAGATATATACGAAAATAATAAATAATAGATTGAGAAACATAATAGAAGTAATAATAAGTGAAAATCAAAGTGGATTCAGAAAGGGAAGGTCACGTATAGACAATGTCTTTACACTGAAACAACTGATAGAAAAGAGAAGAGAACATAACTTACAAACTCACATAGGATTTATAGATTTGGATAAGGCCTTCGATCGAGTAAACAGACAAAAATTATGGGAAATATTACGAATGAAAGGATACCCGCTGTGCCTTGTTGAAATAATAAAGAAATTATATGAAGACACAAATATAATTATAGATACCGGATTCAAAAGAACAGATGCAATCAAAACAAATACTGGATTACGACAAGGATGTAGTTTATCACCCGCTTTGTTTAATATATATATATATATATATATATATATATATAGACGATATTTTAAATAAATGGAAAGTTTTAGTGAATCCAGGAATAAGAATGGATAATAAAGTGTGCATAAATAATCTTCTATTTGCTGACGATGTAATCATAATACAGAAAAATGAAGACGACTTACAGAAATCAATGCATGCATTAAATGAAATATGTAAATTATACGATCTAAAGATTTCTGTAAGGAAAACGAAGACCATGGCTTTTAGAGGAAGAGATCCAGTGAGATCCAAAATCATTTTAGAAAATCAAAGTATATAACAGGTGTCTAGTTTCAAATATTTGGGCTGTGATGTTGGCTACAATGTGGAAAGGAGATATTGACTCCAAAATAAATAATTTTTCAGACGGTGTGTGGGAACAATAGAGAGAACATTCAAAAATAAAATTAGAAAAGAAACCAAGATAAAAATGTATAATGTTATGGCGGTTCCCACAATATTGTATGGATGTGAAACTTGGGCTCCAGTGAAAAAACAGAAGGATAGAATACAGACGGCAGAGATGAGGTTCCTAAGACAAGTAATAGGATGTACAAGACTTGATAGAATAAGAAATGAGGATACAAGAGAAGAATTGAAAGTACAGCCTTTATTGGGTAAAGTCACGAATTACAGACAGAAATGGATTGATCACATGGATGGAATAAGTAAGGAGAGATATCCATTGTTAGCAAGAAATTATCAAGCAAGAGGTAGACGTGATGTTGGAAGACCTACAAGACGTTGGGCTGATGCATTATGAAGTCGGAACGGGCAATTGCCTAATTCCTGGAGTGATGATGATGATTATTTTTTAAAACATTCTTACCTCATATGGTAGTTTTTGTCAGACATATGTTTCAAAGCTGTTGCTCCATCGTCAGCGGTTACACAAGAGGTAAGAATGTTTAAAAAATACAAACTCAATTATTAAATTAAACCTCATAATGTTATTTCCTAATGATTTTAAAATGCTAACTAATCAACATTACTAGATCCAATGTTTTGAGATAGGATATTGCAGTCTAGCTCTTTATGTCCGTGAAGTAGAACTGTGGTAACAATGAATATCATTTAATTATTTAATATGACAAAAATCTTACTTACTCTTAAATATAGGAGACTCAGTTGATTCTGTATATTGGGTACATTCCATAGTTGAATCTGAATCTGGACCAGGTGTTAAGTCTCCATGAAGTGGTCTATCTACACATTGTACAACTGTACTGACATTATCCTTTGGAGCTGGTTCTGCAGCATACACGAATATCAGTATATTATTTTTATTCATAATGTAAGGAAAATTGCATAAATAAATTAACCTGAGAGTGTTATAACAAGACTTCTAACATCCATTTGACTTTTAATGTGCAGTATAAACATATGTATTTTGAAAATATATATCATTTTATGGACTAAAGACGCACCTTTATTTTTAAGCAATTTTTTTTTTAAAAAATAACATTTTTACTGTTAGATTGCAAAGCCAGACTAAAAAAAATGTAGTTTATAAAACCATTCTGAACTTTAAAATCTCTGAAAATCATCATCTGAACTTTCTTCTTCTTCTTCCTCTTCATAGTTGTCCTCTTCATATACAAGATGGTCTTAACTGCCATCATGAGCGTTACTTACGCCACACTTCTTGAAAGATTTAACGATAATGTCTCCTCTTACTCCAGACCATGACTTCTTTATCCACTGACACACTTGTTTTGATTGTATGTTGTTTTAAAGCTCCCTTGGGCATGAATTCATGTTGGGTTTCATCCATCATCCATTTGTTCAAGTTCACTGGCATCGTAAACTGCATTGACGCATCATAGGCTAGACATTGTTCTGGGTTTGTGATGGTGGGCAGGAGGGAGACAGTGTTAGCCAACTTGTGAATCCCTGCAACACCTGTTTGTCCGGGCATAG